>MU227578.1:5699373-5724035 GCA_018584345.1 Thuja plicata | reverse complement strand
ATTCCCCCCCCCCCCCCTCTCAGTTATTACTAACAGAAAGAACAAATGAAAAAAACTCGCTCTGATACCACTTGTTAGAATAATAAGAAGAAAAATGCAAATATTAACACATAGAAGAGAACACAATAACACAAAAATTTAACATGGTTCACCCAATCCCTGGGCTATATCCACCAATAGTGAGTCCAATGTCTTTATTATTATCTAGTGATTACAATCTAAAACCTTCAACTCAATACCATCACAGGAAGCTATGAAAATCCCTCATACCATCAATCTCAAACCCTAAGCCCTTTTCACAAGTATTTTTTGCTTAACCTAATTAGGGAAAAAAATACTCTGACTAATATAAAATTGATTGCTGACCCTTTACAATATTATTAAGTCATTGTTGGCATTGAGGGGCGCTACCCCTTGACCCCGAGCTTGGGGGTGCTGCCCCCAATCCCATGTAGATAAGTCTGGGGGAAAACCGTGCTGAAAAAACCTGAGTTTGATTAGGCTCCACATACATAACAATCTCCCACTTGGAGATTGATCAGACACCACAACAATATCCTCCCACTTGGAGACTGATCGACCAAACCTGTAGCTCCCACTAGAATAAAGAAACCACCCTAGACTCTATTGTTCTTTTATTCTGTTCAGTCTAGAAGACCAACCGAAGTTGAAGAGGAATTTAGCTTCTCCCTTGTCACTGCCTTTGTAAACATATCTGTAGGATTATCATCTGTATGTATCTTCTCCAACTTTAACTGTCCATCATCCAAAACTGACCGAATGAAATGATATTGCAATTGTATGTGCTTTGTTTTTTAGTGCAAAGTAGAATTTTTTGCAAGATGAATGGCACTCTGGCTTTCACTGTATAATGGGCGTTCTTCCTGCTTTTGACCCAATTCCTCCAGAAAACATTGTAACCAAATCATCTCCTTGCTAGCTTCTATAGCAGCTACATACTCAACTTCAGTGGTTGAAAGTGCATTAACCTACTGGTCTCAATAAATCCAACTGACTGCAGTACCCCCTACAGTGAAAACATGCCCGGTAGTACTTCTCCTTGTATCAATATCTCCTACCAGATCCCCTATAGATAAGTCTGGGGGGAAACCACGCCAAAAGAACCTGAATCTGATTAGGCTCCACATACATAAAAATTATATCCAATATATTATTGATAGGATGCATGAGGGTTTTGTTTCTATTAAGAAGAAATGAAAAGAGCCCAAGTTTCTGCATTATTCTATTTTGATGCATTTATTGCTTTTTTTCAATTACCCAATAATGGATATACATAATTTGAACCCCCAAAGGTTCCACTTCAATCAGCCCAACCTCATTCAATTCTAGATCAGAGTGTGGAACTACACTGCTAAAGATTGTGATTTCTATGGATTTGAGAATTGGATTATATACCCCATAATGCAAAGCCTAGGAGTGAACAAGAGTAGGTTGCCTGCAAAAATTTTGCATCTTTTGAGGCCATGTGAGTACGTTGATAAATGGTCGGGTGATCACAAATGGGGTAATTTCTACCTAGGAAACAATTTTACCATGATAAGAGTATATGGATGTTCACATCCTCCTCACATTCTCCCATATCATGTTCCAACTAGGATAGCTACAATGGAATTTATCTGGTAGCTAATGTTGACAGATAAAGAACACTTGGCACCACATAGAAAGGGGACATTTACCCCTAGATAGTTTAAAGTATATTAGTTTACCATTGGCAAGAAAGCCATAGATCCAATAAATAATTGGATGAGTCATTACAAGATGAATGTAGCCTTGTGCAGATACAATGATATTGAAGGATACATTGTGGGAGCAAAGAAGTTGTTAACTCCTACCATACCATATAACTATGTAAATGAAGAAGGTATGGAGGAGGATGCTATCAAAAAAAATTTGGAAGAAGAAGAAGTGATGAGAAGAGTAGATAAGGTCCAAGAACTTATGGACTTGAAAAGGCAGGTTAAAAGAAAGGGGATGAGTTTTGGAGGGTTCTACCCTAATTTGCCTTATCTTAAGAGGATAGATGCAATGATTGAAAATTATACTCTTCTATGCAATCAACTGGAAGAAGCACTAGTGGTACCAGAAAAGGGCCATAGAGAAAATTCAGAGTCTGAGTATGACGATAATAGTGATCAAGGTTGTCCTTCTCCTAAAGCTTACCCAGATTACCAAGCAGTGCCTTTAAAGATTGCAGCAGAAGGGCGGGAGTATGTTGTTGACCTAACAAAGGTCCTAGAGCATGAGACTATTGATGAGCCTGCATTCAAAAGGAAAAAGGTTGATATTGGTGAATCTTCACAGGCTATAACTTATGTAAGAAAATAAAACAAGAAGGATAGAGTGAGTGCCCTTATTCCTGGTAATAGACCTTATGATCACCTATTAAGGAAAGAAGTTAGAAAAGGAAAGAAACTACAGCAGGAAGTTGAAGAGGATATTGAGTTACCTCTTTTAACTGGTATTGATGAAAGGGTGGTTCACCAGCACAAGCTCCTTGATGATGACAATTTCATCAAAACCCAGGAGTTCAAGGATTTCCTTAGATGGAATAAGTAAAATGTGGTAAGTGAATAGCTCAGATTGGAAGGAGGAGTACTAGTAACTAATGATGCCCTCCTAGCCATACAAAACTATGATCCTAAATCTAAGGATATAACTCCTGAAGAGGCTAGGAAATTGGTAAAAGAAAGTGGTATGATCCTTTTTGAGGGTTGGGATCTTGCCTCTGCTTTCATAATTGATCAGATCAGAAGGTAGCCGGATTTAAAATTGACATCTGAAGAGCAAGTGTGTGAAATGATTAAGGGATTTGGATATAATCCAAAGTCCCAAGTAGTGGCAATGTGGAGCCTAGCTCCTAAAGATCAGAAACCAGCTTTACTAAACTTTCAAGAAAGCATGGTTGGTAATCAAATGGTGTGGTCAGTTCACAATACTAATGACATGGAGATTTCTCAGATCTTGACACATTGGGCACAATTAAATGAAGATAAAACAAAATATTTGTCCCAGAGATGTGATACTTTGATAAATGAGGCTAATGCTATAGCCCAAGATAGGGAAATGTGCTACATTAAGATACATGCTCAGGAGAATACAATTAGGGGTTTAACTCAGCAATTAATGGAAAAGCCAGAAGTTATCCCTGCCTCACCCAAAGAAAGAACAGATGCAGAGGTCCAGACAAAGTCAACAAGGGACAATGTAGAAATAGAGGAGATAATCAGTGAGCACAATAAAATTGTTTTAAGTGCATTAATGAGTATATTTCAGCACAGGATTGTTATCCTAAAGGATAAAACTAATTTAGTTTTAAATGCATATAATAAACTGCCTACTCTGCATGCTGAGGTGATTAATTTCATTAATATTTTGAATCCCTATTTTTCTAATTGGTCTAGTAGAACACAAATTTTTGAAAGGCTAGCTTCTCTACAACCACATAGAAGTGATTTACCAGAAATAGTTATTGAGGTTAGTGAAGAGATAGAAAATATAAATGTAACTTTACCTTTCTTCAAAGGTAAACTGAATCAGATTGAGGCTAGGTTGAGCCTTTTTGGAGCAGATTTCAATAGATTCATTCCTCCAATCAAGGGAGAAGACAATCAGATCAAGGCCTTGGTGGTTTGGAGGGAAGAGTTTGACATCAAGTTGCCTAGTGAAGAGGAATTTATTACTGATGTAGAGCTAGATATGGACAGATATAATAGAATTATAGATGAAACCATTAAGGTTGAAACTGACATCTATAAATTCTTAGCAAATTTCAAGAGTATAACGGCTGCCAGGTGGGATAGATAGAAAGCACAACTGTAGAGCATTCAAAGTTTTAATTGGCCTGCTGAGGATGATGTAGCAGCATGGGATTCAATGACCAAACCAAAGAAGAAGAAGGCTACTATACTAGAGATTGATATTATTGATGAGGAGTAGATGGACACATGGCACCTTCTCTATGAGCATAGGAAGGTTAGAAATCACAAAGGACAAGTGTAGGTTAGCCTGTAATGGCGGTCACTTGGTCTCATTGAAAATATTTGATGCTATTCTGAATATAAATAGACAAAGGCATCGAAGTTCACAAAAAGACAAAGCAGCAGATCATATTTCATCCTCTGTTTTTGTCCTTCCACCACTTGGAGTATTTCCATCTTTTGTCTTTTTCCTTGTTTTTAGGGTTAGGTTTTCAAATCATCTGAAGCTTGTTGCATCCTTTTCTTAAGGATTCTTAGATGATTTGAGATATATATTTTAGGTATTTTTAATCTGAAAGAGAGAGAGTTGGAAGATTTAATAGAATTACAAGGCAGACTAAAATTTGTGTCTGAACCTTTGTACTATTTGTCTATCTGAATGTAATTGAAGCTTTTGAGATATTAATATAATTATCTTGCAATCTCTTTTCTGCATCTAAATTGTCTCTTTGCATTTTTGTTATTATTCTTGTATGTTTTTCTTTAAGGAAGTTAAGCATACTGATCACAAGGTGGTTATGTACTTACTTGTAAGTTCCTTCAAGGAAGGATTAAAAGGTTTCAAGTAACCCAGGAAACATAGCATAAGTTTAAGGATTGGATGATAAAATTGTAGGAAGAGGATAGTCTACAAGGTATTTTATCTTTGTTGCAAGTGTTATATTGATCACCTCACTATGGAATGTTACAAGATATTGACTCTATAGCCCAAGGATTAGGCACTAGTTCTTATTTGCTAAGTAATTGATTCATAATCCAATACTTTTGATTTACTTAATTATACACAATACAAAACAGATAATTCCATTCAAGTGATTGTATTCATTAGATACAGTTTATTTTGTTGATTCTTTGAAGATAGGATCATTAGGTTACCCCTCCTAATATCAAAAGGAAGAAGTATTAATATCCTTAAAGCACTACTATTTGTTGTTATGCTTTCAAAAGTTTTCATGGTTAAACCCTGTGTTAAGTTGTTATCAGTTTCATGCAGATTAATTTATAAGATAATACTGTAAAAAAGCAGCAAATCAGTATCCACATTTACTAATACTGTAAGACAGAAATCATATATAGGTAATACCTACCTGGGTGTTGTGGAACCTAAAAAGAAGGAGGTGATAGTAGTTTCCCCAAATATTATCATAAACCCTCATCAATTAGAGTTTTCTCTTGCTTGAATCAGTATATTCAAACATTGGGAGTCATAGTGTTGATCAAGCATTTGTTGAAGTTTTAGCATGAAAAACCCTAACAAATTGGCGACTCCACTAGGGAATGAGATTGTAAGATCTTAGTAAAAGCATTCAGGATCTCTGAGATTTTAGAAGACACTATATTTATAGTTAATAGTTGCCAAGGTCATTTTGATAAGTATTCATTTATCCCAATATAGTTGATTGGGAGGAGACTCTAAAGTTAAATCTCTGTGATCAGTAAAAAGTTAAGTAAATATCTTTCATAATGAATACTAGGTCAAAAGCCAAAAATAATCCTGAAGCTGCATTAGATGGTGGATTTGCATTAACTTGAAGGATGGAGATGTCTTGGAGGAAGAAAATAAACCAAGTCAACATAGATGAAACTTCTCCAAGAAATCAAGATAGCAATACTAGGAGGGAGGGTAGTAGTCAGTTTAATCATGAAGGTGATATTTTAGAATATGAAGAGAAAGTATTGGAAACCCCTGTGGCTTCTTCCACTTCTAGTGAAAGAGAACGAACAAATGCAATTAGTTCAGATTTTGAGGAAGTTCCCTTTGTTGAGCTTGTTGAGGAAGAAAGACTCATCATGAAACATCTCACCCTTATTCAGCAGATGAAAAAGGAAAGAGAATTGAGAAAGAAAAAGCATGAGCATAAAGATGTTGACAAAGTTAGAAGATGATCCTAAAGACAATCAAACTACCAGAAATACAGAGAGGTTTCAAAAGAATCAATAAATACCCCTCACTCACAGAGCGTCTAGCTCACAAAATGTTAAAGGTAAACAAAAAATGAATGAAAGTAAAGTTGAAGAACCTAAAGTTCAGAAAATCTTAACAGAGAAAATGTCCAAATTGGATATTGATCTTGAAAAACTAAGAATTGAAAAGGAAACCATGGAAAAAATGTTAGAAAAGGCATAGGTGGAAGCTGCAACAATTGAAATGAAATAGAAAATTGATTTTTTATAGACTTCCAAATATTCTTATGCTGGAAATGAGAATACAACATCTTCTAAAGAAAAAGCCACTACTTTTAAAGAGAATGATAATTTTCAAAGAAAACCATTGCATACTGAAAGATACAAGTAGTTTAACTTCATTGGTATTCTTGGATACCCAAATGCATTTCCAAAGGATGTGGCTGATATAGGAGAAAAGCTCCCAAAATTCATAGGTAATAATGTTATTTCTTGTGAAACTCACTTAAGAAAATTTATTGATTTTGTGGATGACCTGAATATCACTCATGAAGATGTGTTAATGAAGCTTTTTGTTTAGTCTCTAGTAGAGAATGCTAGAGAATGGTTTAGAAGTCTCTCTAATGGTTTTGTTTCCTCCATGGATGAGTTAATTGAATTGTTTAAAGATCAATATGGTGATAAGAAAAACAAGGGATTCTTGTTGAATGAATTCAATAACACCAAAAAGAACTACAATCAAGAGGTCACTGAGTTCAATACTAGATTTCAGAGAGCTATGCATAAATTATCTCAAAAGATAAGGCTCGATGAAGAGGTATGTTTAGCAACCTATTTGAATGATTTTGATTCTAAAATGGGTTATGCTCTTAGGGATAAAAAACCCTAGAACTCTTACTGATGCTTATAAGATAGCAGTAAACATTGAAATGAACAGAAGGGTGTCTGGAAAACTAAATAGGAGAGATGATTCAAGGTTTAGTAGGAGTAACCTAAGGGAACCAGAATACAAAGAATATAGGGCTCCTCACAATATTAGGTCTTCCTACAATAATACTTACAATCCTCATAATAGAATGCAAAATCATCCTTTTGGAACCCAATTCAAGGATGGGAAGCCTATTTCTCAACCTAGAAAATAAAAAATTGAGAATAGAACTCCAGACCCTCTGCATAAAAATGCAATCCATTTATGCAATGATGACTTGTGGTGTGAAGCTTGTGAAGCCCCACACAACCCTGATTTCTACATTGTTTCCTTAGATTTGAGAGTCAATGAAGAACAAGAAAATGATGAAGGTGAACAATGCGATCAAAATATGACAAATGCATATTCATGTCATGATATAGACTTAGATAATGAAAATGAAAATCATGATTCATATAGTTCACAAGGAAATATAGAGGTCAGTCATCAACAAGTTTTATCAGATAGTGAAGTAGAGGAAACTGATGACCACATAAGATGTTATGCACAAAACAATCAAGATATTCCTTTAGTCAGAAAATCTTCAGATGAAGAGAAAGAATGAATTACTGTAGATCTGGTAAACAAGGCTAGAAGCAATTACCAAATAAGAAATAGAGTAGTGGGAGGAACTCGTAGTCAACCATCTGGTATGTTTATAAAAGAAAATAGAATAGACACTAGATATGTACAGAAAAAGGAGGGACCTGGGGAAAATGTAAATAAACCTAAGGTCAAAATTGTAACAAAAGCCTCAGAACCAAATGTTGTACAAGAAGGGAAAACACAAGAGAAAGAAATAAATACTTCTTCTCTTAAGATAGAGAATAAAAAGTCTAAAGAACCAAATCTGAGTATACAGATTGAGGAAAATAACATTATTGCTGAAAAATCAAAATCCTCATATGTAAAATATACTCCAGTAGACATGGGTCACTGTTTATCTCAAATAATTGTGAAAGTACCATTTTTAGAAATGATGAGAATCAAAGAACACAAAGAAAAGGTTCTCTCATTATTAAACAGTGTGCCTACAATAAAGGCCCAAAATCTAGAAAATGTTGAGAAGAAACCAATTAACAAAGGGAAAGAAGTTGAAGTCTTCACCTCTGAGATTCCTCAAATTTTCTTAAATACAACTTCTTCTCCTAAGGTTGTTGACCCATTTTTTCTTACACTAGTAATTAATGGAAGGATGCTAAAAAATTATATGATTGATTTAGGAGCATCAAACACTGTTATTCTAGTAGAAATTATGAGGTCTATGGGATTACAAGTGGGCACTCCTCATGGGAGATGTCAAGAAATGGATTCTAGAGAAGTCCCTATCATTGGTACCATTGAGGTCATGCCTTACAAATTAGCAATATGTCCTGATGTGGTGTTAACTATGAATCTCCTTGTTGTTGACATACCACCGCACTATGGCATGCTACTGTCAAGAAAGTGGAGTGCTTCAATGGGAGGTAGTATACAAAGTGATTTATCATATGCTACTTTTAACATTGCTGGAAATAATTTTAAAGTGTCAAGAGAGGGTAGGACTCCTCACATGATAGAATGGTATGAAGACACTAACATTAGTTACTGTGTTGATGTGGATATGGAGAATTTCAGAGTATAGTGGAATGATCATCATCATCAGAATGAAAATATTGATCCTCTAGTTAAAGAGTTGACTGTATAGGGTGATGGATTGTGGAAAATATATTTTGATGGAGCTTTCTCAAAAGAAGGATCAAGAGATGGTGTATTATTGGTATCTCCATCAGGTACAACTTTTAAATATTCCTTTATGTTAGCCTTCCAGTGTATAAATAATAGTGCAGAATATGAGGCTTTATATTTAGGGCTAGAAATTGCCATCAAACATGGAATCAAATGTTTAAAGGTTTATGGTGATTTTGAATTAGTGGTAGCCCAAATCAAATCCAAATATGCAGTAAAAAATGATAGATTGAAAATGTATAAATATGCTATTTGGGATTAGATAGAGATGTTTGGTGCCTTTGATATAAGTTGGATAGAAAGGTCTAAGAATATAATGGCAGATTTCTTAGCAAATGTTTCTTTGAAAACTGATGATCAGACCTTACATGGGGTATCAATCCTTGAAGTCAAGACAAGAATAGTTGTTCCAGATAATATATACAACTGGAAAGTTTTTCAGGATGACCAAGACATTTTGAGATTCATTCAGTATCTAGACCATTATGAGAATCAGTATATAGATTGCAATACTTTGCTGGAAAATAATAATGGTAAAGACTATGTTTTGGGAAATGAGGTTGTCCAACTGAGTTCCAATCAGATTCCTAGGGGTCTGGTTGAAATTGAAGCATTGTTTAGTAGCCAGAATGATCATTCGACAAAAATAAGCAATGCTAAGGTTGAGGACTTAGAAGAAATTAATTTAGGATTACAAACCAGTCCTCAAGTTGTTTACATTGGGAGAGGTTTAGATTCCCTTATCAGAACAAATTTGATCAAATTATTGAGAAAATATAAGCATGTTTTTGCATGGTCATATGAAGACCTAAAGGCTTATAGGGAAGACCTTTTTCAACATGAGATTCCACTGAAATTAGAAGTAAAAATATTTAGGAAAAAATAGAGACCTATTAACCCTTTGCTGGCCCCTAAGATGCAGCAAGAATTGATGAAGTTAAAAGATGCTTGGATTATCCAACCTATTAGACACTCAACATGGGTCTCAAATTTAGTACCAGTCAGAAAAAAGAATGGTGACATCAAATTGTGTGTGGATTTTATAAATCTAAATATTGCCTCACTAAAAGATAATTATTCCTTACCTAACATGGAGGTAATGTTAAACAAAGTGACTGGTTGTGAGCTACTATCAATGATGGATGGTTTCTCAGGCTACAACCAAGTTTTAGTAAAATAATTAGAGTAGTACAAGACTAAATTTACCACTCCTTGGGGAACATATGTTTATATCAGAATGCCATTTGGATTGATAAATGCAGGAGCAACTTTTCAAAGGGCCATGGATGTTGATTTTAAAGAATTTATTGATCTATTCATGGTTGTTTACCAAGATGATCTAACATCATACTCTAAAAGAGCTGAGGATCATTGTAGACACCTAGATAAAAATTTTAGTAAAGCTTTTGAATATGGTGTGTCCTTGAATCCTAAAAAATGTCACTTTGCAGTGCAAGAAGGAAAGTTTTTGGGACACATAGTGTCCAAATATGGAGTAAGAATAGACCCAGAAAGAATAGAAGCAAACCAAAAGGTCATTGCTCCAAAAAATTTAAAGGGTGTTCAATCTTTCCTAGGAAAGATAAATTTTGTCAGAAGATTCATAGAAAACTTTGCAGAAATTGTTAAACCTATTATAAAGTTGCTAAAAAAAGATGCAAAATTTAATTGGAGTGAGGAAGCTAAAATAGTATTTGAGAAAATTAAGAAGGCAGTGCAAGAGGCTCCTATTCTGAAATCACCTAATTATAGTAAGCCCTTTTCTCTATTTTCATTTGTATCTTATCATACAATTGTTGTTGTTTTGCTACAAAAAGATGATGAAGGATTTGAACATCCAATAGCTTTTTATAGGAAATCTCTCCAGTCAGCAAAGTTAAATTATGAGACGATGGAGAAATAGGCATATGCTTTAGTAAAGGCTGTGAAATCTTTTAAACCATATTTGGTTTGTGCAAAGGTACAAGCATATGTCCCACACTCAGCAGTCAAAGATATCCTTACTCAGTTAGAAGTCACTGGTAAGAGGTGTAAGTGGATAAATAGAATACAAGAATTTAATCTTGAGATCCACATTACAAAGCTAATAAGAGGTCAGGGTTTAGCCAAACTCATAATAGAAGATAACTTGGATTTGGTACAAATAAATGATACATAGACACAAGATCAGACAATCACAAGAATAGAAAGGAAACCATTTTATACTGATATTGTGTATTTTTTGAAGCATACCAAGTGTCCAGAAAATATGTTAGAAAATAAAAAGAGGAGTCTGAAACTGCAAGCTCAGAAGTACACCTTGATTCAAGGAGAATTATTTTGGAAGGATAAGAATGGTGTGCTATTGTTATGTTTGGATAAAGATCAAGCTCACAAATTATTAAATGAAATGCATGCTGGGATATGTGGTAGGCATTTTTCTGCAAAAACTACTACTCATAAGGTTTTAAGGGTAGGGTATTACTGGCCCACTATTTTTAGAGATACCCATGCATTTTTTCGCAAGTTTGAGTCTTGTCAAAGATTCTCAAACAAGTTAAAATTCTCAAGCACCCTATTGTTAAATCCTATACGTACTAAGGCACCTTTTTCCATGTGGGGTATTGACTTTATTGGAGAATTTTTGGAGAAGTCTAGTGGAGGACACAGTTGGATATTAGTGGCTACTGATTATTTTACTAAGTGGATAGAGGCTATTCCCACTAAAAAAGAAACAAGTAAGATAGTTACTGAGTTTCTGATGGAGAATATTTTAACTAGGTTTGGTGTCCCAGCCAAATTAGTCATGGATAATGCCATGTGTTTCAGATTTGATGAGATCAAGGACTTTTGCAATGAATATGAGATTATAATTTCTTATTCATCCCCATATCATTCATAGGAAAATGGCTAGGCATAATCTAGTAACAAAACTATTCTGAAAATTTTGAAAAGGACCTTAGAAAAGAATAAAAGATCCTGGCATACAAAGTTAAGATTAGCTCTGTGGGATGACAGAATAATGGTCAAAAAGGCTACTGGTAGGTCACCATTTGAGTTAGTATATGGTCTACAAGCTAGAATGCCTGTAAATAATCTATTACCTATATACAAGTTCATACAAGAAGAAGAGCTAGAAGTCTCAGACCCAATGAAAGACAGAATACTACAGTTGACTGAACTTGATGAGATCAGAAGAGAAGGACAGAAAGAAAATATAAAACTGCAACAAAAAATGAAGTATCTATTTGATAAAAGAGCAAGTTGCAGAAATTTCCAACCTGGTGACCTAGTCCTCCAATGGAATGTAAGATCAGAGGACAAAGGTAAGCATAAAAAGTTTGAATCTTTATGGCTTGGTCCTTTTAATGTTTCACAAAGTTTTGGGAAAGATTCTTATATTCTGAAAAATATGGATGATGAAGAGTATGAGTTGCTAGTGCATGGGCAATTCCTGAAGCCTTTCTTCAACTATAAATAAATAAAATTTTATGCACATTAAGTTTGTATCATACTGTATATAGGTAGGTTTTCCTTTCTTTTGTGTGTTTCCTTGCAAGCAGTAGTTTAGTCTTCACCTAATAAGAGTTCTGCAACCCAAGATTATGTGATTCTTTGTCATAAACTTGCATTTAGCCATCCATAGATAGAGACACTATTGGTTGTGTTTCCAGTCCTAGTTTGGCTAGTAAAATTTTTGATGTTCCCTGTCAGTAAGAGCCTTTAAAATGTCAAAATCTGCCTGTTCTTGCCAAAGTATTTCCATGCAAATAATGATTTTTTAGGCCTTTAAACTAGTGAAGTGTTAAAATCTTGTGTTTTAGGTCATCCCTTGTTCAAAATGGGTAAAACCCTAAGCCCTTAAGTCTTCTTAAGGTTAAAAATTTAAAAAAAGCCCTAATTTCCAAGTCAGGGTTATGTTTTAAAGTTACCATTTTTTAGCCTAAGTTATGAAATAAGTCATGTGCCTTTTTTAGATGGGTCGCCAAGTCTCTGAATGATATAAGAATATTCTGTTATATTTAGAGACTCAATGGAATGCCTTTGTCATTTTGTCTCCAAGAGAAAAGGAATATGCCTAAATGATTAAGAGATTAAGCAACAATC
This sequence comes from Thuja plicata, assembly GCA_018584345.1. Taxonomy (NCBI): domain Eukaryota; kingdom Viridiplantae; phylum Streptophyta; class Pinopsida; order Cupressales; family Cupressaceae; genus Thuja; species Thuja plicata. The sequence goes on along the minus strand of MU227578.1, from coordinate 5,711,351 downwards.
GTTCATCTGGTGAAGGATCTAATGGTGGTCGGGAAGTCTCAGAATGAACCCTACAGTTAGCAAAATGTTTGGCGACTTTGATTTCCTTTGGTTGTGGTGTCTCCAAATAAAATCAAATTTAAGTGGTGAGTTTAAAATATACATGGTCGCCAAGTCTTAGAATAGAAAGTGAGTTAAGTTAAAGGATAAAGAGACTTGGAGACAACCGCAGAAAGAAAAGAGTATAAGCAGTTGTCATGTAGTTGTTGATCAATTCAGACAAGCCAACATTCTTTCAGCGATTAGGAGACAAGAAGTAATAAGGACACACGTGTTCCAAAATCTAAGTGACTAAAGTATGTAGTTGCATAGTCTTATAATGTGAAGTTAGTTATCCGGCGAGTAGGAGACTAAAGCAAATATTTCATTCTTGTCGCCAAATCTCCAAGAGCATTAGGGTTTTTATGAAATATTCAGAGACTTAGCGGAGCCGTTGGATGATGATAGATGAGAGATCAGTGGTTGTTGGCAAGTCTCCAGATTAAAAGATTAAAGGTAATTTCATTAATAAACTTGGAGATAGAAGAAATTAAAATGTTACATTATACTATAGTCCCTAAGTCTCCAGTATAAAATGGTTAAGTTATAAACATCTAGTGATTAAGAGACATAGGCTTAAGTTGTAAAGTCTCATAAAGCATAAATATGATTCAGAGACTTAGCGATAAGTGTCTGATTAAAAGGGAATCTATGGTGGACGGGGTGTCGCATGATAAACTCAGAGTTAGGAACTTCTTTCAGCAACTTGGGTTTCTTCAGTCGCGTGATCGTCAGAAGTTTACTAAGGTTAAGTGATACATGTTGCCACCAGATCTCTAGAAGAAATCATAGTTAAAATAAATGTTAAGCAACACAAAGACAAAGCATGGTCACTAGGTTTCTAGATAAGGAAAATGAAAAATACAGTGAAGAAGGGTTAAAGTTGATGCTGACATGTTACGGTTGAAAAGTCACTAGCCAATAGGAATGTAGAATAGTTATGACAATGTGGAAAGGTTGCTGAAAAGAGCCAAACACGCCATTTTGTAACCTTTGATTGATTTTAATAAGATTTTTTATGAATTTGTCATTCATTCAAATCAGATTTCCTGTCATGATCAAAGGCTACGGCCAGAAATCAATATTATTGGCACAATATGTAAAATTGAAGATAGAAATGATGGATTTTTCAATAATGAGCTACGTAGCTTGATCATTTTATCATAAATAGATAATATCAATGCTTTATTTTCACTTACCTTGCATTCATAATTTCAGAGCGGAGAATTTGCCAAGTTTTCTGTATTTGAGAAAGAGGGAGAATAGTTGCCTATGTGAAGAGTTATTTAAGCAAAGTTTGCTACAAAATTCAAGGTAATTGGTGTGATTTTCAGTGCTATCAAATTATTTTCAATACATTTTAGTTCAAAGTAAGGGTTTTCTGTGATAGATTTGTTTCAATATCGGTATCAATAATTGAGAACAAAACAAAACAAGATGAGTCAAGAACAGAGTATGGCCTCCTCAAGTGGAAGGAATGATGATATAGATGATGATGCCAAAGGAAAAAGGAATTATTCAGATGAGTTCCTAAATTTATTTCCAGGTTCTACACAAAATAAGAAGTCAAGTGCTGATATCATGGTTGATGAGTTGGTCAACATCAGAGATACGAAGACACCAGGAACATCAGGTTATTCTTTGTTCAATTATTTCTCTAAAAATTGTGATGGAGTTGTTCCTATCTCGAACCCTTGGATGTGTGGACTAGCTAGATTATTAGTTCCTAATGTGTTTTTTGATACCGATTTCATTCTAGCCCTAGCAAACAACTATGATGAACTTAGTAAAACAATTAAGAAAAATGATAGGATTTTGTTACTTTCTTTGAGTAGAAATTCATTTATGCAAGCATTTAACCTCTATTATCAAACATCAACTAAAATAAACCTCAAAAAATAAGAAGAGAGGTATGAAAGGCAGTCTGGGGTTAGGAATATGATAAAGAGGCACATGCATAAAGAAACAAGAAATTATATTGCCCCACTACTAGGTTTGGAACCTTATTTTTACAAAGATATGAACCACTACATGAAATACATTTCCTATGCATTGTGTAGAGTGCTAGGGAGGGATGGAGGGATGGAGGTGTAGAAAGGATAAATGCAGGTATTTTGATGATTACCTTGGACATACAGGATGTGTTTACAAGCACTAGTTATGATTATATCCAGTATATTATTGATAGGATGCATGAGGGTTTTGTTGCTATTAAGAAGAAGGACATTGAGCCCAAGTTTCTGCATTATTCTATTTTGATGCATTTATTGCTTTATTTCAATTACCCCACAATGGATATATATAATTTTAACCCCCAAAGGTTCCACTTCAATCAGCCCAACCTCATTCAATTCTGGATCAGAGTGTGGAACTACATTGCTAAAGATTGTGACTTCTGTGGATTTGAGAATTGGATTGTATACCCCATAATGCAAAGCCTAGGAGTGAACAAGACTAGTTTGCCTGCAAAAGTTTTGCAGCTTTTGAGGCCATGTGAGTACGTTGATAAATGGTTGGGTGATCACAATTGGGGTGATTTCTACCTAGGAAACAATTTTACCATGATAAGAGTATATGGATGTTCACATCCTCCTCACATTCTCCCATATCATGTTCCAACTAGGATAGCTACAATGGAATTTATCTGGTAGCTAATATTGATAGATAAAGAACACTTGGCACCACATAAAATGAGGACATTTACCCCTAGACAGTTCAAAGTATATCATTTTACCATTGGCAAGAAAGCCATAGATACAATAAATAATTGGATGAGTCATTACAAGATGAATGTAGCCTTGTACAGATACAATGATATTGAAGGATTTATTGTGGGAGAAAAGAAGTTGTTAACTCCTACCATACCATATAACTATGTACATGAAGAAGGTATGGAGGAGGATGTTATCAGAAACATTTTGGAAGAAGAAAAAGTGATGAGAAGAGCATATAAGGTCCAATAACTTATGGACTTGGAAAGGAAAGTTAAAAGAAAGGGGATGAGTTTTGGAGGGTTCTACCCTAATTTGCCTTATCTTAAGAGGATAGATGCAATGATTGAAAATCATACACTTCTATGCAATCAACTGGAAGAAGCACTAGTGGTACCAGAAAAGGGCCACAGAGAAAATTCAGAGTCTGAGTATGACGATGATAGTGATCAAGGCTTTCCTTCTCCTAGAGCTTACCAAGATTACCAAGTAGTGCCTTTAAAGATTGCAGTAGAAGGGCAGGAGTATGTTGTTGACCTAAAAGAGGTCCCAGAGCATGAGACTACTGATGAGCCTGCATTCAAAAGGCAAAAGGTTGATATTGGTGAATCTTCACAGGCTATAACTTATGTAAGAAAATAAAACAAGAAGGATAGAGTGAGTGCCCTTATTCCTAGTAATAGACCTTATGATCACCTATTAAGGAAAGAAGTTAGAAAAGGAAAGAAAATGCAACAGGAAGTTGAAGAGGATATTGAGTTACCTCTTTTAACTGGTATTGATGAGAGGGTGATTCACCAGCAGAAGTTCCTTGATGATGACAATTTCATCAAAACCTAGGAATTCAAGGATTTCCTTAGATGGAATAAACAAAAGGTGGTAAGTGAAAAACTCAGATTGGAAGGAGGATAACCAGTAACTAATGATGCCCTCCTAGCCATACAAAACTATGATCCTAAATCTGAGGATATAACTCCTGAGGAGGCTAGGAAATTGGTAAAAGAAAGTGGTATGTTGCTTGCTGAGGGTTGGGATCTTGCCTCTGCTTTCATAATTGATTAGATCAGAAGGCAGTCAGATTTAAAGCTGACATTTGAAGAGCAAGTGGGTGAAATGATTAAGGGATTTGGATATAATCCAAAGTCCCAAGCAGTGGCAATGTGGAGCTTGGCTCCTAAAGATCATAAACCAGCTTTACTAAACTTTCAAGAAAGCATGGTTGGTAATCAAATGGTGTGGTCAAATCACAATACTAATGACATGGAGATTTCTCAGATCTTGACCCATTGGGCACAATTAAATGAAGACAAAATGAAATATTTGTCCCAGAGATGTGGTACTTTGATAAATAAGGCTAGTGCTATAGCCAAAGATAGGAAAATGTGCTGCATTAAGATACATGCTCAGGAGAATACAATTAGGTATTTAACTCAGCAATAATGGAAAAGCCAGAAGTTATCCCTGCCTCACCCAAAGAAAGAACAGATGTAGAGGTCCAGACAGAGTCAATAGGGGACAACGCAGAAATGAAGGAGATAATCAGCGAGGACAATAAAATTGTTTTAAGTGCATTAATGAGTATATTTCAGCATAGGATTGTTATCCTGGAGGATAAAACTGATTTATTTTTAAATGCATATAATAATCTGACTACTCTGCATGCTGAGGTGATTAATTTCATTAATATTTTGAATCCCTATTTTGCTAATTGGTCTATTAGAACACAACTTTTTGAAAGGCTAGCTTCTCTACAACTACATAGAAGTGATTTACTAGAAATAGATATTGAGGTTGGTGAAGAGATAGAAAAGATAAATGTAACTTTACCTTTCTTCAAAGGTAAACTGAAATAGATTGAGGCTAGGTTGAGCCTTTTTGGAGTAGATTTCAATAGATTTATTCCTCCAATCAAGGGAGAAGACAATTAGATCAAGGCCTTGGGGGTTCAGAGGGAAGATTTTGACAGCAATTTGCCTAGTGAAGAGGCATTTATTACTGATGCAGAGCTATATATGGACAAATATAATAGAATTCTAGATGAAGCCATTAAGGCTGAAATTGACATCAATAAATTCTTAGCACATGTCAAGAGTATAACGGATGCTAGGTGGGATAGACAGAAAGAACAACTACAGAGAATTCAAAGTTTTAATTGGCCTGTCGAGGATGATGTAGCAGCACGGGATTCAATGACCAAACCAAAGAAGAAGAATGTTGCTGCAGTAGAGATTAATATTATTGATGAGGAGTAGATGGACACATGGCACTTTCTCTATGAGCACAGGAAGGTTAGTAATCACAAAGGACAAGTGTAGGTTAGCCTGTAATGGTGGTCACTTGGTCTCATTGCAAATATTTGATGCTATCCTGAATATAAACAGACAAAGGTGCCAAAGTTCACAAAAAGACAAAGGAGAAGATCAGATTTCATCCTTTGTTTTTGTCCTTCCATCGCTTGGAGTCTTTTTGTCTTTTGTCTTTTGTCTTTTTCCTTGTTTTTAGGGTTAGGTTTTCAAATCATCTGAAGCTTGTTGCATCCTTTTCTTAAGGATTCCAAGATGATTTGAGATATAAATTTTAGGTATTTGTAATCTAAAAGAGAGAGAGAGTTGGAAGACTTAATAGAATTACAAGGCAAACTAAAATTTGTGTATGAACCTTTGTACTATTTGTCTATCTGAATGTAATTGAAGCTTTTGAGATATTAATATAATTATCTTGCAATCTCTTTTCTACATCTGAATTGTCTCTTTGCATTTTTGTTATTGTTCTTGTATGTTTATCTATAAGGAAGTTAAGCATACTGATCACAAGGTGGTTATGTACTTACTTGTAAGTTCCTTCAAGGAAGGATTAAAATGTTTCAAGTAACCTAGGGAACATAGTATAAGTTTAAGGATTGGATGATAAAATTGTAGGAAGACGATAGTCTACAAGGTATTTTATCTTTTTTGCAAGTGTTATATTAATCACCTCACTGTGGAATTTGTGATCAAGCATTTGTTGAAGGTTCAGCAAGAAAAAACCCTAATAGCTGGTAAGAATGATTGATGTTATGAATAATGCTAGACAAGCTGAACAAGAAAGAACATTAGCTATTGATGACAGGAGGAAGATCACTGAGAAACTGCAAGAGAAAGAAAGTGAGATACAAAGACTTACTGAACATCACATTGAAATCACCAATCAAATAGTTCTTATGAGTCATGAGGCCAACCAACTGAACATAGAAATCAATGGGAAAATGGAAGCCATTGGTGAACTAAGAGAAGAAAATGAGAAACTAAAGCATGAAGTAAGGATTCAACAACAACATAATGATATGATCAAGAAAGCTGAAGACAGTACAAAGAGAATGGATGTTTTTCTGAATGGACAAAGAAGACTCAACAACAATATTAGTTTAGGGTATACTGAGCATGGAAATCATCAAACCAAGCTGAAAAAAAAGATGTCTACACAAATCCAAGAGAAAATAAGCAGTCATGCAATCACTGTGGAAAACCAGGACACACATCAAATGTTTGCAGGAGCAAAGCTAAAGGTATTCCTAAATCCACTTCTACGTGCATAGGTAATTGTTATAACTGTAACAAGTATGGACACAAAGTACATGAATGTAGATCTAAGGTGAAAAAACAAAATAAGGAATCCTACATGGAAAAATAATGTCCTACTTTCAAAATGCATGGCCACACATCTCATGAATGCAGGAAAAAGAAAAGGCAAGTATGGAAACTGAAAGAGCAAGAAAATACTTATAAACTGAGAAGAGTCAGTAACTCATATGTTTGGGATTACAACACATAGGTAAATTGTGCAACATGTGGTAGATATGGATACATAGCTACAAACTACATGAGTAAATGGATACGAAGATCGAGGAACTAGACTAACTATGGAATGGCATACTTACACTGTTGTAAGGTTGGTCACCTAAGCAAGGACTCCAGAGACCGAGTGACATAGTCAAGTACTTTTGCAAATGGAAAAATTATTGAACATATCAGGAGAATGAGAAACAAAAATGTGGAGGAAAGCTTAAAGAAAAGATTATGTTGGACCAAGCACCACAGTTGGTGACACCTCATCCAATGGATCTGGTGATTTCACCACCCCCACCTAAGAAAAACAAGTAAGTATGGAACTGCACTCTACAAAGTTATATTTTACATTAATTAAAATATTCATTGATAATATGCCAAACTTAGCATTAATAGAGATACACTATGGTATTAATTGTTATGATTTTGTGAATCTAATCTAGTCAGCCAATACATATCAAGCATCCTCAGTGTACATATGAAAAACAATCAAGTTGTTGATATAAACCAAGCATCGTCGATAAACATGTGAAAGACAATAAAGTCTTTGCTACATACCGAGCACTGTCAGTGAACATGTGAAAAGTACAACTAAGTTGTAACTTACCGTGAGCATTGTATACTCACTGAGGATGAAGTCTTTGGTATGATACCTGAGCGTCTTTGTTACCGAGTGGTAGCTGAAGCATTCAATACACCGCTTAGGTTATTTTCTATAAATAGGGAAACAAAGAGATCATTCATTCACCAAGTGAAAAAGAGAAAATAGCAGAGCAAAGAAGAGAAACAAGATTGTAGAGTGATTCACAACAGATTCAAAGGCTACTCCAACAGTTTGCTAGCATCTACAGCAAAGATCAAGTGATTATCTGGACTCACCGAGCTCACAGTTCATTTATGGAGAAGCCCTAATTTCATGAAAAATGGAAACCACATCATGAGTCTCAAAGATCAAGAACATAAAGGATAAGAAGATTAACCTAATTAAGAACACAACCTTTGAAGAGCCTAAATATAAGTTTTTTCCTGAGGTTGCTACTCAACCTGACAACAAGGGAGTGTTTTCAAGTATACCTCATAGGGTTTTTCTAGTTGAATATATTTGCATATACATCCACTGCAAGGTTTCAGAGATCAGAGATCTAGAGATTGAATAAGTTTACCAGAAGCTATGCCGAGATGGAAACCGAAAAGATGAACACAAGAACATTGAGGTGAAAGGGTTAACCAATGCCCTACTATTCCTAAGAGAGTTCAAGATTGAGTGGATACACATTATACTTAGCTGGGTACATGATAGAAAAATGTGGTTGGATGAACCAAAACTAATCACAAAGGATGTGATTCACGCTGTAATAGGTTATCTAATAACCAACAAGGCTAAAGCCCTAAAGCATCCTTCTCACCCCAATATTGAAAAGTTAACTAGTGTAGTATGGGATGAAAGAGGTTTGAAAGTTAATTTAATCACCGACCCTGAGATGAATTTCGGTGCATGTGTGATTGGGTACAAAATATTCCACACTAGCAGAATGAACAATATAGCATGTGGAGCAGTTGCCACTGCTTATAAGATTGTGAAGAAGGGAATTCAACTGGACTTATCTGAGCTGCTATTGAAGTAACTGGAGGGGAATATGAGGACAATTAGGTTAGTGAGATCTAATTCATGTAAGTTTAAATCACTCCTTATGTGCACACTCTTCTATTATTCATAATTTCTTCCCTTTTATCAGTAAATTTAATTGGGACATAACCCGACCAATAACTGCATAGATTAGTGAACTCATTAAGTCACTAGGGGATAACTTCACATCTATAATAGATGAATACTTCACCACTTTCAAAGATAGAATATAGAAGAGAATGAGGATCCCTGCACAACTAGTTGAATAGTACAAAGATGACATATGTTTCATAGTGGATACCGACACCACTCTAATCAAACCCATTGTACCGAGAACAACATGGTTGCCACCGTTGGACTATGAGATCAAAATTGATCAGGCTACAAATGATATTGAAGACTTACTGAATGAACCAGTGGAAAAATCATTGAGAAAATTTGGAACATATGAGGAAGCCAAGTCTAGAATCAAAACTAACTTAGTTGTAAAGAAGATAGACCGAAAGAAGACAAATAATAAACTCTTCAAAAGAAACTTTTGGTAAATGATGAAGAGTAGGAAAAAGATGTCACCAAGGGATAGTCACCCATCGGTGAAGGTGAAGAGTCAAGTGACTCCGAGTCTACTAAATCAGATGCACCACCAGCCAAGAAAGAAAAGGTTACAAATGTAACTACTACATCAAGGACAAGGAGCAAGACTACAAAAGAAGTAGACTCACCACCGGTAAAGAAAGGTACTATGAAGATTTATCAAAAAAGAAAGCCTCCAACCGAGCCATCAATACTAAGACAAAGAAGTAAATATATAAGAGTAAAAGAGGAAAAGGATGACACTGAACATGATGAGAGAGAACAAGGACTCCAAACTGAAAAGATCAAAGTTCCTAAAATAGTTGATGAAGTTGCAGAGTCAATCATTAACACAGGGAGCATATCACATCGCAAGATTAGACAATGGCTAACCTTGTCTCCCATAGATCAGAATAAGATAGAAGAGGTCGTAATTAAGGCAATGGTTGCATATAAGTATTTACCAATATAATTCAACAAGAATATTCCACAAGAGCTCAATGACAAAATATCAGCAAGATGGACATATGCCTTGCATATAGAGAAACAAATGAGGGAAAGATCCCTAGTTACTTTCATGCCACCTGAGTCAATAGTTGAAGAAATTTATTCAATAATGAAAGAGCATGTAAAGAAATTTTTAGCAAAGTTAAGAGCATACAAAGTACTAGAGGGCAGATTACAAGACATTAAAAAAGAAAGCAATGATATTTGGAATGAAATATTCAATCCAACTGAGAAAATATTAACTCTAACCGAGACACCTCACTATGAGGAGAAGGAGGCCATACCAAGCCCAAAGCATATCTTCATTAATGACACCGAGGATATCAATCTAGTTGATTTGACAACAGAGGCAAGTAAGGCCATGTATGGTGTACCTTAGATATTACAATCATTGGGGGAAACACCAGTCATAACTGTAAAAGATATAACTCTTATTGATTATGATGATGATCCCAAGAATGATGAAGATGTAAATGATGCCACCGAGAAAGCAAAGGAAAAGGATACAATGGATGTTGCACAGAAAAATGTACCAGGTCACATGCCTTTATTGATACAATCTATCAATATAATTACTAAAGAGAAGTAAATGACCCATGTGCCTGATGCAAACATACCAGAAGAAAAAGGTGATGAACATGGAGAGTAGAAAGATACAAATGAGGAGAAGAAAGATACAAGTGGAGAGGAAGCACCGAGTGATGCCATTGATAGGAACATCGAAGAATACAAGGCTGAAAATAAAGTCAAATTTGATGTAGAGACGTCTACTACTGACCAATAGGTTCATACCGAGAAACATATCAAAGGCACCACACCTCCCGGGCAATCACCAAAATCAATAGAGCAAGAGAAAGCTCTTGCCATAATTCTTCATTCCCCTACTTCTAGTACTATTCAAAAGAAGAATAAGAAGAAAATAAAAGCACCGGTCACACTTGAAGAAATCATTGACATACTCGATTGTGATCCTAGAACACTGGATCCCGATTCACTGACCAAGTATGGAGAACTTTGCAAAATGAAGGCAATACAGGACAAGCTCAAAAAGGAGCACAAAAATTCACAAGTCCTAAATAATACAAAGAAAATATTATTGCAGATAGTAGCTGACACTCAAATTGATTAAAATGCACCAATACTTGATCAATTAGCAATTCTCACCGAGGCCATTACATCACAAAATGTGGAAGCTGACAAGGTGATTGAAGAACGTGCAGAAGAAAAGTGTCAATACAAGCTCACAGAGAAGATCAACCAAGAAGTGACAAAAAACAATGTAAAAATTTCTGAGCTAGTCACTACATTGGAACCAATACTATCAGAAGTAGTCAACTTAGTTCAAAATTTGTGCACACTAGAGCATTTCACTACCGAGCATAGTGAAAGGATAGTTAAAATAGATGAAGATATTAAATCTAGTGCACAAAGTCTCACAACCAAGGAAAATGCATTCAAATTGCATTATGAGATGATTGTAGAATCCAAAAGGTTGAGACTTGAGCTACAAAAGGCTGAAAGAAAAATCAAAGATGAGGTAACCGAGCTTCAAGCTATGTTACTACCGAATCTCACATTACTGTTGAAACACATGACTTTGGCAAAGACATCAATTGCCACCCCAAAAATTTCAGTTGCCGAGAGTATATATGACATGCATGCCAGAATCACTTTGGTACACATGACCCTCAAACACCTCAAAGAGAAATGGGAGAAGCAGATGGTAGACATTCAAAAATCCCATGCACACATATTTGACAAGCTGTAAGTATTACACCTTTGTCATTATTTTCAAAAAAGTGGGAAAATATATGTAAGGGGGAAAATATATGTATACATGTCAAAGGGGGAAAATGTACTTAAGGGGATAACATGTCAAAGGCCAAAGAGGGAAATACACAAAGGAGGAAACATGTACATACACTGTACCAAGGCATGCACATAGGGGGAGTCATTGACAAGGTAAACACTTGGTGTATATACTGAACATATAAGTTTGCACGTATCAATTTTTTGATACTAATGCCAAAGGGGGAGATTGATGATCATAATTTGTCATTAGGATACAAGGAAACATTTTTTGAATTGTCAGTTACATGATCACTAAGTGACAACATTCAGTCAAACATAATGGTCACCAAAATAGTTAAGCGCAGAGGTCACCAAAATAGTCAAGCACAATGATCATCAAAATTAGTGAACACTGATAGCACTATCATCGACACACAGTTCAAAGAGTAAACCGGCAACACTGTTCACAAAGTAAATCAAGAGCACAGTCTACAGAGCAGACCAAGCACCAGTCTACCAAGAGACAATTTTATTCCCAAGTGTTAAGATTTTAGGATAGATGCAAATGTAATATCAATCTATTTTATATATGTTTTCCAAATGGAACAATCTCTCTTTAATTTATATTGGGAATGAGGATAGGAGAAACATGTCCCTTCATGGAATATGTCTATTCATTATTATTTATAAGAAAGGACATGCCTCTTCCCATTAATTATAATTCAATCAATCTTATAATGTTTCATCAATCAATTATTAATTAAGAATAATAATATAATAATTTAATATTAAATATTAAATTTCATATCATTAATAATAATATAACATATATATTATATTATTATTAATCAACATATATTATATGTA
>MU227578.1:5660214-5687102 GCA_018584345.1 Thuja plicata | reverse complement strand
GAAGGATTGAAGCTACATGGTGCCCTTTTGGTGATCTCTCCATCCACCTTCTTCCAAGCCTATTCCAAATTCAAGAACCCATTCAAGACTTGGTGTTTGAGATCTATAAGCAAGAGATTGAAGACATACTACCTTTATACATTCTACATTTGAAGCATACTTGTGGATTCAAGGATTCGAATCCGCCACAAGGACTTTTTCAAGAAAGGTGAATTGATGCATTTACTTTGTCCATTTCTGCAATTTTAATTACATATATTTAAGGTTAATTCCAAAACTGGGGTTTGACCAAGGCCAACCCCTCCCCCACAACAAACAAACCTCTTTTTCTTGTAGGTACAAGTTCAGGATTACAGTTTTGAGACCAGATCTAGATACCCTTTTCGGCAAACTTTCAGGATCCACGAACAGAGTCACTTTCGGATCTATGCAGGTTAGGGTCAACATTATTGGGTCAGTGTCAACATTTGTGGGTCAAGGTCAACCTTTTTTATAAGATGACATCGAAACGGAAAATGATTTCTGGGTTTTGTTCGTCTCTGCATTTCAGTTTGGTATCAACTATCAGTTTTTCCAGAAACTCAATACAGACCTTAGAAAACAACATTCTTTGATCTACAATATTTCAAGGTTAGTGCATTTCTCCTATCTTTTCAATTACTGTTATACATCATTTCTATACATATAATTAACAGAATTTAAGGTATCTCCTTTGTTATTCTCCCTTCCAAATAGTTGATTCATTTGTGCATTAACCCTTCTTTGGGGTTGATCAACTTGGATCTCCCATTTTTGCATTTGAGGATAAAAGGAACATCTTATCTTCTCCTTAATCACAATTGCAATACTTATTCAATACAATTCAATTAGGGTTAAGGAATTCAATACATTCTAGGCAACTTAAAGGATAATTTACACATCAACACTTTACATTTCAAGATAATCAATTCACAATCAATCAATAAATTAAATCAATCATTTTTATACCCTACATTTTGGTAACATCATCAATTTTATATGTTATAGTTGGTTGCATTTTTTATTGAAGCTTCCCTCATAACAACCGAGTCATCAACAAACTGTTGATGGGAGAAGACTTGTATGGTAAAAGAGGGATTCATGCCATTGAATTCCCCTTTGATAACTAAATTGTCCATGTACCTACCCAAACATTCAGCCATTATGATGAAGAGTATAGGAGAGAGGGGGTCCCCCTGCCTCAAACCCCTAGAGGATTTGAAGAAAGAAGTGGGAGAGTCGTTAACCATAACATAGAAGGTGATAGATTATATCAACTGGGATATAAGATCTATACTTTTCTTGTTGAATCCAAAATCCATCAACACTTTAATTAGAAAGTCCCAGTCAACCCTATCATAGGCTTTTAATAAATCTAGTATGAGAATGAGGCCCTCCTTCGTAGACGTCACCAATGAGTGCACATTTTCATGTATGGAGATAATTGAGTCCATGATCTGTCTGCCTAGAGAAAAACCATTTTGCTGCCAAGATATAAGAGAGGGAAGAATAGATAAAATCATTGTGGTAAGAACCTTAGATATAATCTTATAGGCCATATTACATAAACTTATTGGCCTAAACTAATCCATTTTGTCAGCCCCTTATTTTTTAGGGATAAGAGCAATAAAGGTGCCATTCAGTTCCTTCAACAATTTTCTAGATCCAAACATTCTTTAACAACATTAGTAACATCCTTTTCAATAATAGCACAATACTTCTAGAAGAAGAATAAAGGATAACTATCCAGTCCAGGGGCTTTGTCCCCATCAAAAGAGAAAACAACCTTTTATATTTCAGCATTAAAGGGGATAGCATTAAGACTAGCATTATGGTGCTCATTTAGGATTTGGGGAATACAGTGCAGAAACTCCCTTTGTTCCCCTTGATCTAGATCTTTTTCCTGTTCAAGAAGGTTTTGGAAAAAAAATTAGCCTCCATTCTAATAGCATCTTCATCATCAGATCGAGTGCCATTTATGACAAGATTGGAAATTTTGTTAGCCATTTTATGCTTAAGGGTAGTCAAGAAAAAATATTTTCTATTCCTGTCCCCTTCCTTCAAGAAAATATTTTTGGATCTTTGTCTCCAAAAAGTTTCTTATTTAGATATTATGTCATGGAATTCAACTAATTTCTCATTTTCTTGTTCTCTTGATATCTTATCATAACCTTCCTGTTGTATGTTATCCTGGATGGCCTTCAACTCCAAACAGATATTTGTCTTAGTAAAAAAGATATTGCCAAAAGTGTCCTTATTCCAAACTTTAATATTCTCCTTGACATGTTTAAGTATTTTAGCCAGAATAAGCATAGCAGTTCCTTTAATATTAATCTTCCACCATTCCTCAATTTTTTGTTCCAATTGTGGATGCAAAGTCCACATCTTCTCAAATCTGTAAGGAAAATTCCTTATCCTGGAAATGGGATCCACCAGGAAAGTGATAGGATTATGGTTTGATCCTACCCACACATGGGCAGACAGCGAACAATAGTAATGGGTTAACCAATCATTTCTAATGAGGGCCCTATTAAGTCTGACCTGAATAAGATCATCTCCACTCCTATTTTTCCAGGTATAGTTAATACCTTGCAGCTCAATATCATGGAGGGCTTGTTCATCAATGAAATTCATAAGGTCCATTCTGCTCTCCAAATTTGTTTGGATTCCTCCTTTTTTTCATTTTCTTTTTTGGCAGTGTTAAAATCTCCCATTATAATCCATTCGTCAGAACTAAAACTTTTTCTCAGAGAGGACAACTTCTCCCAAAAATCCTCTCTTCCATTTTTAGTATTAGGAGCATAGATATTGGTTAGCACCCAAGAGGTGCTATCCTTAAGATGATTGAATCTAATACAATCCACATTGTTCCCCTGATATATAGCATCACCTTTTATGATATCATAGTTTCACAGAGTAGAAATACCACCCAAAGCACCTTCAGAGTCACCCCCATAGATATTGTCATTCTTAAAAAATTTGAGTTTCTCCACTTTCTCCTTAAGAATTTTAGTTTCTTGAGTCAAAAAAATTTCCGGTCTATTAGCCATAATCATATTTCTAACAAGATCTTTCTTGTGGGGGTTATTCAATCCTCTTATGTTCCAAGAGATAATCTTCATACCTTAAAACATGATCTCACCTCTAGGATGGTCAGCTGGCTTCCATCCACTATGTTCTTCTTTGCCTCCTTGGATCTTAATTTCTAGTTCGAAGGTCGACCAAGAGAAGACATCATTCCTCCCACATCCCCAGTTTTTTTACTTCTTCTTTCTCTCACTGGTCGACTATTCTTACTCTTGTTATTATTTGATTTTTTTCCTCCTCATGAACCTCTATCCCATCATCTTGTTTTCTTTGGTGTCCCTTTAGTGCCTTACTGATGGACACAACATCTCCCCATATTGGCATTTTGACATTCAGGATTGTGCTTCTTATCACATGGGGCGATTCTGTAATGAGTCTAAGGACCCTTGTCCTAAAATAATGCATTGTTGAGCATCCTTCCATTCTAATTCCTCCTCCACTTTGTGATGATTTCTTGTGGCCTCTGGGCTCTACACTGATTGAATGATATTTTCAAGGCTACTGGGTAATTTAACTTCTCCCCCCTCTTTGGCATCTTTTTCTATCATTTCTTGCTTAAATTCTCCCTATATTTCACCCTCATTACCACATTCCTCCACTTGGTCTTGTGGGCATTCATTACTCTCAGAACTGCCATTATTTGTTTGGTCGTTGACCATACTCTCATCACTAGTCTTCGAAGTCTGAACCTTTTCCTCTTTGTTGTTAAGTTGGGCCACCCTTGAAGTCTCTCCCTCATCATTCTTCGCCTTACCTAAAGGTATCCATTTCTTTATCTTTCTTTGGATAGCCTTAGATAGGCATTTCTTTTCCCAGTGCCATGCTTTCTTACAATGAAAGCACGCAAAGGGAATAGATTCACATTCTATCTTTTGTTCCCACGATCCTAATTTTGAGTGAATGTTTATTTTATCGGGCATATTAGTGTCATGCGTTATCCCCACATAGATCCTAGCATATGTAATTCATCTTCTTGAGGCCGTAACATGGTTTATGGATAACAGTTCCCCAAAGGAGTTGGCTATCCCTGCAAATATGTCCTCCATCCAATACTCTAGAGGGAGGCGATGGAGCTTAACCCAAACCGACACTTGGTTTACCGAATCATCCTCAAAGATAAGATTGGGACACCATTTTTGAAGGACTAAGGTATTTTTTCCTATCATCCATGTCCATTGCATAAAATCTTCATTTTATCCTCTTCACATGAAAAATGAAGGACAGACATCCTTTTTCCATAGCCACCACATCCACTTGCCCTTTCAGTTCCCATTTCCGAGAGGCATAGGCACGCACCACTTCAATATTGAGTCTAACCCCCAGGAATCTCCCAACGAGAGAGTTTTCCATTCTTGCAATGGTATGATCAATGATTTGGTCAGGTATATCAATGGCAAAGCTCCCTTGGGATGGTCTCAAAATATTCTTAACAGGTGGTAAAGAAGACATACCCATCGATTTGACTCCAAAGAGGGAAGACCACTTTTTTTTTCTTTCCTATTGATCCCCTGACTTACCATGCCTGGACCCCTCAGGTCCCCAGGCGTTTTTCCAACATCAGGATCCTTTCCTTGCTTGCCTTTGTCCTTAGCATCCTCCAGTTTACTGTGCACAACATAAGGCCCAGCAATTACTTCCTTTGCACTAGTCCCGCTCAAATTCAAATTTGAATTTGGCCACTGTCCTCCCTGCTCTTCTCCCCACTCCATTACTTATTAGTTTTCTTCTCCCACCTAGAAATGTTGAGCATGTTCCCTATCAAATTTTCACATCTTTCAATGTTGTTATGAAAAAATCCACAATAACATCGTTACCTTTTTAACCATATAATTTCTTTTCTACATTTAAAACACTTAAAGGTTTATATTCAATTTTTTTCCAATGCCTTCTTTTTTTGCCAAAAATGTACATGTATATATTTTTTTATAATTTTCTATTCATTCATCCAAATTTTAAACAAATTACATTTTTACACTATGGACTACATTCTCTAAACATTAGAAAATATATTTTCTAATTAATTTTTAGAAAAACAAGGGTAAGTATGCTCAATAATCTTGTGGACACCCTCAATAGTATATTCACAAGCGATTGCATAAACATGAGTCAAAAAAATTGATATCCACATTATGGAATGGCTTGAAGGAATCATAATTTATATATTTCATATAATGGAATTCTAGAAGGTTTCTCACAGAAGCAGGCCAACATTACTAGTATAGAATTGTGAATCATCAACTGAAACAATATTTGGCATAACATAAAACACATTTGCAGTTGATAGATACAATACAATAAAGATGGGTTCATCATCTTTGTATCTACAAAAAAGAGATAGTAAGAGATCATTTTTTAATGTGTCCACTTTGAGAACTAATAAAAAAGAGTATATTGACTAACAAAATCAAGCATAAGGTACATGATGTTAGTTAATTTTCTATTGAAGAGGTTTATGAAACACTTTTAAAAAAAAGATAACATTTTAAGGGAAGCACATTATATGTTAAGTGATATTTTTGTGACAAAATAAGGAGCACTTTGTATGCTTCTCCTATTTGAACCTCTTAATATTCACCATTTAAAAAAAAGATTAATAGCTCAAAACTAGATTTTGAGCAGTATGAATCTTGCTCTTGTAACATCTTTAAATTTTGAGTGCACCATCTTTCATTTCTCATCTAAGTTCAATTTTTTATTTATTTAAAAAATCTAGGAACTTTTGACTCTCTTTTGGTCTCCCATTTCCATGTATGTACCGTATACCATTAATCTGGTAGGGGATAATGAAAATAGTAATTTTGTTAAGTTGTTGAAAATTCACATACAACTACCATGATCTATGTTTCTTTCAAAGAACAAGTAGATTTCAGTAATAAGGGCTAACAATGAACTAAATGACCCTTACATTAAACAATAATTTCACTATCATCTCATTTTTTTATATTACATATAGGGATATTGATGGTTGAACATTTGGTTGGTAGAGTTACCCAAAATTAATTTTATTATACAAACTTTCAAGTGTTGAGGTGGTAATCCTTGATTCTATACAAATGTTTGCGAGTGCTTCTCAAGCACTTCTCAAGGATTAATTGAAACACTAAGGATTTAGCTAGGTCCATCGCTCGTATCATATTTCTAACACAAAGCTGAGCCAAGTTCCATAATATACCCCTTTAAAGTAACTTATCTATATGATGTGAACCCATGATTTATTTTGGTCTTAATTTCATTCCTTTAATATATATTTTTTCCCCATAGTCATGAATTACATCCACATTTTGACCCCCCTAAAAAAACATTATGTGCAAAAAAACATAACACCACTAAGCTTCCAAATCTGTGTCGCAAGCCCTTAATAAAAAGTAAAAATGTTATATAATTATAGATTGTGATTACTCACTAAAACATTGACATTTTGACATTTTCTTTATAAGGTAATGTACCCCCATCACCAATAATTACCCCAATTTATCACATGATACACATAAAGAGATAAGTACTTGGTTATCTTGAGGGTCAACAAAGCTATGAGTGTTTTGATTTTTATAAGGATGGTTAAACAATGTCACTTAAATAGTATTTGAACACCTTCATAGTTTGGGGCACTCTGATGCCTACTAATGCATGGGGAAAAATAAGGGTAGATTCATATAGACCAATCTCTTTGAGTTATTTCTCATATATATTGTATTCCATGAAATGTTAGATGTACAAAGTTTCTTAACATTTACTAGATATAGTTTTGTTTTATATATTTATTTACATTTTTCTCATCACAATTTTACCATATCTTTTTTCTCTATGAGATCTCATCTCCTCATGAGTTAGATGCTTGATTGGTGGTGATTGATTGTCTTGATTCAATGGTGTTGGTCAAAATAAGTATCAAGTTCTAACTTGAAATGGTTTATATGAATTGTATTGTATAACAAGTTTACATCACCTTATTTGGCCAACTCAATAGATTCCATCAAGGAAGGTGGAGAATATTTAAACTTTAACACGTCTTCCTTGAGGCCGATTGATAAAGTGTTTTTTTAAGTACCATTTAGATTATTTTTACAATTTTTTTTTGCAAATTATGTCTAGTAGTTGTAGATAGAGTGAGTTTATCTTAATTTATTCAATGCAGATATTAGTATTTTTTTTTAATGTTGAGAGCACCAGGATCTTAGTTGCATGCATATGGATGGTGAATGATAGAATCATTTTGAACTCACCGTACCATTCTATCTTAAAGTGTCAAATCTACCAAGATTAGTCTTCATTTCATTTGGAATAAATGACTAAAGAGTTGTGAACAAGGTCAAGGTTACTAATATTTATTGTAGGTATTTTTATAGGATGTTCTAGTGAAAATGTTATATCATTCCATGATAGTATCAAACTATAGCATGCCTTGGTTGGACCTAATCTTCAAAAACATTTCATTACACCTAAAGGTTGAGTTGCTAGCGAGTGTGTCAATAATGAGGTTAGAGAG
Source organism: Thuja plicata (assembly GCA_018584345.1). Classification (NCBI taxonomy): domain Eukaryota; kingdom Viridiplantae; phylum Streptophyta; class Pinopsida; order Cupressales; family Cupressaceae; genus Thuja; species Thuja plicata. The sequence continues at coordinate 5,679,511 of MU227578.1, read as the reverse complement.
AACTAAAGGAGTCCAAAGATAATAAATTGAGGGTCTCACCACTCAATAGTTATTAACTCAACTTAATTATTCAGTTCTCATTTCAAGTGTTAAATAAAATTTCATTAAAACTGGTAAGTAAATAAAATATAAAAAAATAAAATTAACAAAAAGAAAAAAGTTAAAAATAACACACACACACACACATATTGATAAAAAATAAAATATTTCTTGAAATAAAGAAATAATGTCTAATATAATTATTAAATAAAAATTGAAACCGATTTGTTCATATGCAATTAAAAATCACTTTTAAGTAACCAAAATAATTATATATTCTCATTATTTATTTATGTATTCATCTTGTGAGTAAAGCAAAATAGTTATGAAGAATTGAGAGAAATAATCGATAGTCATATGTGAGAAAAGCTTCAAGTGGTGGTAAAAATATTAAGATTAACACCTCGATATACAAATCAATTACGCTAATACTCCTAAGAGTATAATATTTAAGAATTTTGTTCGAATAGAATACTAACATACTACTCGATCAATAAAATTTACATAATTTCTGCAATTCATGAAGACATAGCAAATTTATGGCTTATTTGTGTACAATTATATTATCAACAATATTTCAGATTATACAATACACTCCATCATTAGAGTGAAATAAAAAGAGTAGTATAGAGAGGAGCAAAGTGATCTACCCGGTATCTTCTCTATATGCTCTCCTTATTTCATCGTGATGACAATAACATGATCCCAATACTTGATAAATATTCATAACTAAATATCTCTCATCAACAAAGACAAAAGATAATCAAAATTAATTGTTGTGATTTTTTCATTAGATTTTTAATATTTTTTATTTTGTAGTCAAATAGATTTGATTACCCCATTCAATTTAAAATGCGTAAAATTATGGTGGATGTTTTGGCAGGACCCACAAAATGTTACCGAGGATGGATTATTTTGTTGTGTAGACTTTTATTATTACCAATGGCATTGTTGTTATTAATTTGTTTCCACACATGAGATTTGATAGATATCACTTTTGTACGAGGTACAAAAATTATGTCATCACTCCTACATAATTCAGAAAAATAAATTTTATCATTTATATTTTTCTTTGAAAAAGGTTAAAACAAAGTACATGTCTTGTTGGAGATTATTTCTATCTTTAATTGTGTAAGTTTTTGCATCAATGTTAAGATCATACCCGAACATCCATCATCAGGATGTAAAGAGTGCAAGATGAATGAAACGTTGATACAAAATCTTATACACAATCGAATCCATAAATAATGTCTAGCAATTCACATATATTGTGGAAAACTAATGCATTTGAGTACATGTCTTATTAAAGAAGGACAATGAAAACAATTTTTTTTATTGAACAAAGTTGAATTACATAAAATAATAGCAGTCTAAGAAAGAGGATTGTAAGAAATAAATAGGATATAATAAGAAAGTACATAAGTCCTGGAGTCACCTTTGTAACAAGCATATAATGTATACATCATTACCAAGAACAACAATTACATTTGGAATTTCAAGAACTTATGAATTTGCTTAGTACATTTGACCTTCCCCTCATGCAAATGTAGAAGTATTGATTCATCCAATCTTTTGTTGTTGGTATCGTTCGTCTTTAGCTGAAAACACAAAAGAGCCAATTGTAACATAATGTCATAGTAAAATTGTAGCATTTCAACTTCCTGATGCATAATGTAGTTAGAAAACATAGCTAAGAATCTAATTTTCCAAATATGCAGCAAAATAGTTTGTCTCATAGAATCAACAATTACGCAAACCCATACCCAAAAAAACTCCTTTCTAGCCTCTAAAGCATGATAAAAAATAGCAGAAACTTGACCAAATGCCCTCCATTTTATTTTAGCCCAAAAACAACCCCATAAAGTATGTTTTATATTTTCCTAACAAAAATCTTTAAATATTTCATTCTATTTAAAGAGATGGAGGAGTTTAAGCATACACATATAGAGATCTAGAGCTGAAACTAAAACAATGAAATATTTAAATTATATTGCATACAAATATATCTAAACACTAATTAATTAATTTAATAACAATACATTCAAACCCTAATCAACCCTAAAAATATGTACAGTTTTAGTGATGGAATCCAAGCTAGACCTAAAAAGTTAGTGGTATTTTTCTTGCATGACATGACTGAACTACCTAGAGAAAAGTTATCCTTTCTTGGGCTATTGGAATTCTTGGCATAGCATTTCCATCATTTACAAGTGTATTTTCTTTTTAAACTTAACATTCTCTCACTAATTGAAATTTTGATGAGACCAATGAAGAATCTTTGATGACTTAAGTGACTTTCTAAGCAGATTGGAGAAGAAAAAATCAACGCTTTAGAGCTTTGAGAGTTTTAATGACAACTCTAGTCATACATGTTGAATCATTAGGTTTATTATGTTTATCGATTTATAGATTATGTTAGTAGATTTTTTTTTATGCTATTGAATTTGAATGAGTTTATTAAAAATTATGTCTTTTTAAATTTAAGGATCTTATATATTATGAAAGTAAGGTAACAATTTTTTAGGATCATTTTGAAGCAGGTGGTATTTATTTTCAAAATTTATGGAATCTAGTGGTCTGATGAATTTTGTTATTTAGCCTATGGTCCCCTCGTAGCTGAAACCACTTTGTGGATGTAATTCATTTGAGTAAAACATAGAAAAATCAATTGATAAAAATTTAAAAAATTTGGAGAGTGAGAAGTGACAGAAGAAAGCCTATGCTAGTGGGGTAATTTTTAGCCCCCCCTTTCCACCTGCTCAAATATGTAGCCCTAAAAAGTAGGGGTTGTTGGTTTTTAGGAAAATATTGTAATTAATCCTATAGTAATTTTTATTTGACTTAATGGAACCTCTTGCTCCTTAAAAATATATTTGAAGCTTCCCTCATGAGACCCCACCCTTAGCTGAAGAGGTTTCAGCCTAAGACTAGTTCTCTTAGAGGAACAAAACAATCTTACAGATGATATAAAAAACTTTATAACAAAAAAATAAATAAATGTTCATGAAAATGAATGGTCAAGACCATTTTACTATTTTACAAATTTCAAGACTATTCTTGATCATTGTTCATAAAAATAAGTCATTCCTTATCATAAAAGAGAATGGTTCAACATAAAACTTTTAAATATATACAGTAATTTAATGTGTAATTTTTTCATCTATTTATTTCTAGATATAAATATTAACATTTTATATTCAAATACAATAATAATTTATTATTTATATATCTAAATTAATCTTATAAATTTGATGCAAGTATTTTACATCTTGGATATGTTTTAGATAGATGATACAATTATGTCAACCAACAATTTGGCAAAGAAAAGAAACCAAACAAGAATGTGAAGGGTTGGTCAAAAAGTACATTCAACTTCACATTATGCAACAATTTCTCCTCTCCAAGCTCACACGGGTAGCAGAGTTGGCTTGAGGTTGTGGGTAGTTCCCCATGGTCTCGGGTTCGAATATGCTCTCGAGTTTAAGAGGTGGGACATCTTTCGGGCGACTGATCTCACAGTGTTGCTGGTCGATGGGCTACGTATTAAAAAAAAAAACAATTTCTCCTCTCCACCTATTTCATTCCCATGATGAACCATGATGTATAATGAAAAATATTCCACAATACAAAATTTCTCAAATTTGTAGTAAATAACCATTCAATTTAATAAATAAAATACAAAATAATAATTTCAATATATATATATATATATATAAAATTAAATTATTTTAATAAATTAAACATAATGCATAATAGTTTTTTATATTTTAAAAGATCAAAATAAAATAAAGAATAATAAATAAATGAATAAAATGTTATGTAATTTTCACAATTCATGCACGAATATTCATTAGTTATTTCTCTATTTGATCATAGATGAGAGTTTTAATATCAATGTTTCACACTTCAAAATGAATTTTTGTAGACTTGCTCCCAAACTTTTAGTGAAATTGTAACTAATGGAGAATTTAATCGTGAATTTTTAAATGTAACCAACACAAGTACAAATTGATTCAATTGTGAAGTTGAAAGGTTTTCAATGAGCTCACTAGAGATCAAATCTTTTTCTTTTCTTTTTTCTTATTGGACTTTCTATGTTACAATAGCATGTATAAATGTCATAAGAGTAATTAGTAACACCATTTGATAACTATAGAAACAAGGCTAAGTTGCATGTTTAAACTTTTAATATTCTTCTTATAAGGAATTACTCTTGTTTAAAAAAATTATAACTAGTTTGTGTGTGCAACTGTGAGCCGATAGGAGATTTTAAGTAAAAGTAGTTTGTACAACGCACAAAGTAGATCACTAATAAAAAATATATTATTAAAATTAACTAAACTAACTAAGTTTATTTATGAGTGCTCAAAAATTCTACTAAAATCTAAAAATTATAAATCTTCAGCTAGTCCATTCAGGGAGAGGTCCATGATTTTGATTTCTACTCATGCATATTTACATATTAAACCATATTCAATGTTCCTTAGATGATTCATCTTGTGAGGAGTGTAGTGATAATAATTTATGCAAATTACCTTCTTTTATTAAAAATGATATTGTTTACGATTATAGTTGTCTTACATATTATGTTGGCTTTATTATTATTTATTATGATTCTTTACTTGTCATACATTACAAAATAATAATAAATAAATAATGTGTTCCTCCTTTCACCCTTCAATTCCTTCATCTCTTATTATTTTATCAACATTATTGAAGAAGCCAAATGCTAATGCAAAATATTTAATGGCTTTTAAGCTTTTTGATTCAAGTAGTAATGAGAGATCATTGGGGCCCAAAGAAGTTTAGGTTATTATGAAAGATATATTTAGTCACCATTAGTGCAATTTATTCTATCTTTTGATCTATAAATTTAAATCAAAGGAAAACTACCAAAATATTTAAATTTATGAGATGACACCTTATAGATAAAAATGATAAATTTTAAATTTTATTAAAATTATATTTATAAATCATCTAATGCTACAATTAGCAATGCTTAACTATGCAATGACATAATATTAAAAAAAATTCCATCTTATTTTCCAAATATCTAGACATTATTTATTTGAATCCTTGATCAAATTAATAAGCAATATAAACCTTGATATTCACAAATTTTAGATTTGATAAAATAATTGAAATAAGTAAGGAATGAATATATATCATAATATGAAGATGAATTTATTATTTCACTTCCCAACTATTTAATGAGATTAAAAACCATTCATTCTATTTCTAAAAAAAATTTATTGCAACTGAAATATTATCATTTTCTAATTATTTTATAGAAAGAAATAAGAGAAATTTACCTTCTTAAAATTTTATAAAACAAAAATCACATTGTAAATGAAATATTAACTTTCTAATTATTTTATAAAATGAATTAAGGGAAACTCACCCTCTTAAAACTTGTTTTTTTTAAATTTTATAAAACCAAAAAATCATATCCTATTATGAAATTAAAATTATAGAAAACAAAAATACATTAAAAGAAACTTTCTATTTTACTTTTATAACACAAATTTACATTCTATTAACAAAAAGAAAAGAGGCTAACAATAGAATAAATTAAGGGAAACTCACCCTCTTAAAACTTGTCTTTTTAAAATTTTATAAAAACAAAAAATCATATTCTATTATGAAATTAAAATTATAGAACAACAAAAATACATTAAAAGAAACTTTCTATTTTACTTTTATAACACAAATTTATATTCTATTCACCAAAAGAAAAGAGGCTAACAACAATTTATTTTCATGATATGTTTTGTACAATGCGCTAATTCAGAAAGGTAAAATTTTGAAATGACATCAAACATAAGCATTAATTTCCACAGAGATACGTGCAAGGACATGTGGTAGTATATGTTTTCTTCAAAACTGCAATAACATTTACCAAGGCTATTGTCAACTGCCTTCAAGCAATCAATTTTTGAAAAGTCGAAAGGGAGATAGGGAAGACAAACCCAGGAGGAATGCAGAGGAGAAATCTCTTGGCCCATTTACCAATATCCATTATTTGTCCTCTAGAGCTTCAATTTTGAGTATGAAATTAAAAAAAAAAACCCTAGCATAGGGGAAAATACAGAGTTCCTCTTTAAAGAGTCTTTCCAATTATCCAAAACCCAATAATACAGGTCACTTAATTTAAGCCAGAGCTTTGTAAATCATCAAATTAAAGCATTTCTTTGCAAGAATTCTTCCCTATCACGTACTCCAAAAAAATTCAGGAACATAGGAAGATTGATTTAGGTGAACAACAGAGTCGTGGAGAGCTGAATCACCAAACCTAGAACAATATATTTGAGGATAAACAACACAACTTTTATTAATTCAATATTTGTAGATTACAATTTCAATATGTAGTTGCTTCTATTTTACATCAAAAATCAAACATAATAGAAACATCAAAAATCAAACATAATTCCCAATTTGTAATAGATATATAAAATCAATGAAATAAGCCATAAAATCAAATCAAAATAAAACGGATTGAAGCAAAACCTTGATGTCAAGATTTTGTTGTGTTCGATTTCTTCTGCCATCTTTGTTTGCAATGAGAAGTGCTTGAGTTTGAATTATATATTTTTTCAGAGGCACAAAAACAATGATAAAAGGTACCCAAAAAAGTCTGAGTTATCAAGAAAAATCAGGAATAATAGAAAGAAACCAAGGAAACTTGCCAAATTAACAAGGACTATGGTTTCCATTCTCGGTTAACAAAATTCCACGGCAACAAAAGACATTTCCACAAAATTCCATGGCAGAAGGCTGACAAAAATCCGGCAATAAAAGACATTTTCGAGAGCAAAGCTCCCACACAAAGCCTATCGACTTAATTAGGATTATTACACAACAAATATTTATACTAAAAAAATTAATTACCATTATATTTTTAATACTTTTATATATAAATTTAATAACAGATATAATTATATTATCTTTAATATAAGATGTACTATATAGAAATATTATATACCAACTATATATGTGTTCTTATTTTTTTAGCAAATCAAAAAATATAAAATTAAAATTTTAAATATGTTTTGTTAAATAAATTGCATCTTACTTTAATTAAAAAATATTTTTCAAGTATGAAAATAATTTTAACATCTGATTTGTTAAAAACATAATTATTAATAACTAGTTGGACAACAAAAAAAAAGAGGGAGGATACATGTCTAGATTGGTGCGAGGCCTTGAGTCAAAATTCAGAAATTCTTCTCCATAGATGGTGGAAATCACCTCCAGGAACTCAGGATCGTCAAAGCGGAGCACATTTCCAAGCCGCTGGGCTGTGATTTCATCCCTGAAAACAAGGAGTTGGTTCGGGGAGTCCAACGAAAAATTTGCCTCCATTGCGATTCCTTTGCCACCCACCGGAACTATGAAGAAAAAAACACTAAACTCACAACCCACCTCCACAACTTCACCTTACACCTTTCAACTTTCACTCTGCAAATTCATTACAAAGAGCTCGCGGCTACCGAGCTTTAAAGGAGAAATGTGACTCCTTGAATGTCGCTCTGCAGTTGGCCTGCTGTGAGAAAGGTTCATCGTACTTTGTGTCATCATGGAGACATAAGTTGGGATCCACCCGCCTTGCGCGTGAGGGAGTTTCTTGTACTGGATTATCATTGTGGCTTGTTGTCGTATTTACTACTCCAAATACAGCCTCATGCAAACCCAAACCTTGCCACCTACCGTCCTAGCTTGCCTTTTTCTGCGCGTGTTGCCATAGACAATTGGGCCTCTTCCCAAAAAGCGTAGGTTCAAAGTACAAAAATAATCTACATGAAATCTCTATTCGCCCCTCCACTTTCATAAATACATAGTAGTTTCAATTATTCACAGACGCGGCCTCTGTTTGTACCATCTCTATTTACTTTGGATTACCATTGTGGCTTGTTGTCGTATTTACTACTCCAAACACGGTCTCATGCAAACCCAAACCTTGTCACCTGCCGTCCTAGCCTGCCTTTTTCTGCGCGTGTTGCCACAGACAATTGAGCTTCTTCCCAAAAAGCGTAGGTTCAAAGTACAAAAAGAATCTACATGAAATCTCTATTCGCCCCCCCACTTTCATAAATGCAGTAGTTTCAATTATTCATAGATGTGGCCTCTGTTTGTACCATCTCATCCCATCCAAATTTACTAAAATTCTCCAAAAGTTTTGTTTTGTCGTTGGTTGGTCTTTTAACTCCAATGTTGGACAATAAGTCTGCCACTTCATTAGCCTCGTGACATACATGGACAATCTGTACCTCCGATATTTTGCTGAGTAAGGCCCTTATGCATCTGATATATTGGTTCAGGTACCACGCATCCATTTCTCCTTTCTTGATCCCGTTGATTACTAGCAATGAATCCCCTTCCAAGACTAGTTTCTGAACGCTTAGGTTCTTCGCCATCTAGACTACTCCAAGTGCCGCTTGACATTCCGTTGCGTTGTTGGTGCTATCCATCAATCTCATTGCTCCTAGAGCCACAATGTCTCCTAGCTCATTCCTAGCCACGTATCTCGCTCCTGAAAGGCCTGGGTTCCCTTTGGATGCTCCATTGAAGTTGACTTTGATTCAACTTGATGGAGGTGGAGTCCATTTTATTTTATTTTGATTACTTTGGGTAGGGTTAACCCTACAAGGCCCTGGGCCACTTTTAATTTTTATTATATGTATTTGTTTATATATAATTTTTTTAAAATTATTATATCACTAATTGTACGATTGATAAGTGAGAGATTTTTCCACAACAAGTTAAATTGTAATATTGCTATCAAAATTCAAGTGTGTAATTTTTGACTAAAATTCATTGACTAGTGTTTCATGAGGGCATTCACAAGAACCCATTACCATTGTGTTTTCTCCAAGATTAAACCTATTTAGCTTGATACCCATTTGCTAAACCTTCATAAAAATTATGACTTATAAATTATTCATTATAAAGCAGATATTTTGATAATAAATACTATAATAAACTCCCTAAACTAAACACTAAAATGTTGAAGTAATACAAATTTTTGAAATATCAATGAGTATACTAATTGAAATGTCCTTTCCGTGTGTCTTGATCTATCATTTTACATAACCCAAAGTCCCGTGTGCTTAAAAAAGTATTTCAGATTCATATATCAAAATAGTAGCACGTCATGGCTGACGAATTTTTTTCACATTCCCGTCTTGTCTGATCTGATCATCCAGACTTTCGCTTCAACCAGATCTCCTCCCGCCCCATAAAAATTGCAACTTTTTGACTAATGAAAAGAGTAGCGACCTTTTTGAAGATTTGTTTTTCTATTTTTTATTAGCCTACGACACAATTGCCAGTAATGCGTGTCACCTTAACCTCAGACTTTTGGGTTGAAGAAATAAAAGCTCTGTTTTTTCAGGAATGATTTGTATCCTTGCATTCTCAAGAACTGATTTGAATCCTTGCATGACTAATTTGCAGATAAAGTGGTATGATATGATGAAGTCCGTGCTCTGTACAGAGAAAAACACTACACTTTTCAATGCCTGATGACATGTTTGGAGACGTCTCTTCTTTTAAATATATTTGAGAAGGAGAGAAGCAGGGGACCTATTTTGTGAAAGAATGGTGACGACTTTCAATGGTAGGCTCATTATTCTCTCATTTGCAGATTTTGGTAGATTTCTTCTCATTTAAAAAAAAATTATAAGCAAAAGGTTTTCATCAAACCATGTATGAGAAAATTAAAAGTATCGACATCATCCTCGTCTAGGTCTAAAATTTTCCGAATATTTTCGCATCAGTGAGCACACGAACACTGAACTTCAAAACTTGGTTTATTAAGTTTAAGCTTTATACATATGTATTGGACGGTCTTCAAGCCTCATGGCTTATAAAGGGTGATGTTTAAGTTTTGATCATTGTTTTTTTGAAATTTATCATAAACTTCTTCAAGAGTGTAAATTCCCGCCATAACTTGCACTGAATTGAGTTCATTTGTTTGCGACAGATCTCTGGATCAATATTTGCGGAGGGTCAAATTCGCTACCTTATAGTGCAGACTGTAGAGAGACCTGCCGCTTACCGCTATCTTTCAACACTCAATTTCCACACAACTTCCGATTGCCTTCATGCAGCAAAAATGTTTTAATTTCGATCACACATTTGTTATTCTTGATATCATTTGGAACTATTTTGCTTCTCAAATGGTCTAGGCAGACAAGTATTCTCAGAAATGCGAGGCCTCGAACACATTTCCAAACATCCACTGTAACAATTAATGTCATTTTGGGTATAGTAAATTTGGGATTGGGGTTTGAGATTTTGTATAAGAAAATATGGGAGGGGATTTCTCTAACTCCCCTGCACAATTTGCTTGTCCTTTTAGTGCAAGGTTTAGCATGGCTTATACTTGCTTTGTCAGTAACACTTCGGTGCACGGAGACTGTAAGAAAATTTCTTCGTGTTTGGTGGATAATCACTTTTTTGTTAGAAACATTATATTTTGTTTCTGCTGGGTCCAGTTTTATCAGTTCCAGAGAATCTTCAACTCAACTTTTTCTTGCTTTAATTTCATGGTTAGCAAGTTGTCTGATGCTCACATGTGCTGCAAAAGAGGATTTGACAAATTCAGGGAGTAGTCTTCTGTCAGTACCCATTCTAAATGGGCATAAACAAAATGGGTCTTTGGATTCTAAACAGGCACAGGAAGATCCGTTGCTAAAGAGTTCAAATCCAGAAGTAACTCCTTTTGCCAAAGCAGGGATCTTTGGGAGGATGACGTTCTGGTGGTTGAATTCACTTTTGTCCGAAGGTAGAAAAAGGCCTCTTGAAGAAAATGATTTGCCTCAAGTTTGTGAGGAAGATCAAGCGGAGAACTGTTATTTGAAATTTACTGAAGAGCTAGCTAGGCAGAAGAAAAAACACCCATCTGTCAATCCTTCTGTTTTCTGGGCTCTGGCTCGTTGTCATTGGAAAGGTCTGGTAAGGACTGGAATCTACGCTTTTCTCAAAATAGCCACTCTATCTTGTGGACCACTTGTTTTAAATGCATTTATTGGATTTTCAGAAGACAAACAATCATTGAAATACCACGCGTATGCTTTAGTGGGAGCACTCTTTCTAGCCAAGCTCCTAGAGTCCCTATCTCAAAGGCAATGGTATTTTGGCACCAGGAGGATTGGTCTCCAGATGCGCTCCTCATTAATTACAGCAATATATGAGAAACAATTGAAACTGTCCAATGAAGCTAAACAGGTCCATGGAGCAGGAGAGATCATGAATTATATGTCTGTAGATGCTTATCGTATAGGTGAATTTCCCTTCTGGCTTCATCTGACTTGGACAACAGTTCTCCAGCTTGTATTTGCTTTAAGTATCCTTTCCCAAGCAATTGGATGGGCCACAGTTGCAGCCTTGGCAGTTGTCATCCTAACCATGATTTGTAATTCTCCATTGGCAAAATTGCAGCATAAATTCCAGACAGAACTAATGTCAGCCCAAGATGAGCGATTAAGGGCTGTCACAGAAGCTCTGGTCCACATGAAGGTACTGAAATTGCATGCATGGGAGGAACATTTCAAATCTGGTATTGAAAAGTTGCGCAAGGTAGAGTACAAATGGCTATCAGCAGTTCAGTTTCGGAAGGCCTACAATTCAATATTGTTTTGGTCATCTCCTATTCTGGTTTCAAGTGCGACATTTACAACATGCTATTTTCTTGAAATCCCTCTAACTCCAAAAAATGTTTTCACATTCATAGCCACTTTGCGATTGGTTCAAGAACCAATTAGAGTAATTCCTGACGTCATTGCTGTTATCATTCAAGCGAAGGTCTCCTTGGGGCGTGTCATCAACTTTCTAGAAAGCGACGAGTTGCCGGATCGTGCTGTTGAGTGTGGAACTCAACAATTGTCTGAACACTCTATCTTTGTCAAATCAGCGAGATTCAGCTGGGATACCAATTCATCAAAACCCACATTGAGAAATATTAATATTGAGGTTAAACATGGTCAAAAAGTTGCTGTTTGTGGGGAAGTTGGCTCTGGAAAATCAACTCTGTTAGCTGCAATTCTTGGGGAGGTGCCAAAGCTGAGGGGCAATGTGAGTATCCATTTGTATTTACTATTTCCTTAATAGCAACCTATTTATTGATGCACTTCTCTTTTTCTCACTTCTCCGATCTGGTTCTTCTGCAGTTGCAAGTCTGCGGTACTCTTGCATATGTTTCTCAGACTGCATGGATTCAAAGTGGAACTGTGAGGGACAACATATTATTTGGAAGTGCAATGTACAAGCAGAAATATAAAGAGGTGATCCAAAAGGCCTCACTAGAGAAAGACCTGGAGAATCTTCCCTTTTGTGATCTAACTGAAATTGGAGAGCGAGGTGTCAACCTGAGTGGTGGTCAGAAACAACGTATACAACTTGCCCGTGCTCTGTACCAGAATGCTGATATTTATCTTTTGGATGACCCTTTCAGCGCCGTTGATGCCCATACTGCTACTAGCCTGTTCAAGGTTCATAAATGATGCCAATTTTCTCTATTCTGTTTATTTTCTTTAGGTGTAAACCTCCTGATATATTCTGTAGCTGGAACAATTTGATGTCCAGCACATTTCCAGGTTGTGGGTTTTTCACTTCCTTTGGGTTCATAACGATTGTAGATTCTGATGTGTAGGACTACATAATGGAGGCACTTTCCAAAAAGACAGTGATCCTTGTAACACATCAAGTCGATTTCCTACCAGCATTTGATACTTTACTGGTTAGTGTGAGCTTGTCTGGTCATGCAAGAGCTACCTGACTACATATGTACTGCTTAAGGGAATTACATCAAGATGCTCTTAAGTTACTGCCACCAAATTTTATTCCTATAATTTATGTGAACTATTTAATGGTAGAAACTTCTACAACTTTACATTCAGTTATAACAATAAGGCCACATTTTATTGCAGTTGATGTCAGATGGGGAGGTTCAAATAAAAGGGAGTTATCAAGAGTTATTAGCTTCAAGTGAGGCATTCCAAGAGCTTGTGAATGCACATAAGGACACGATGGGTTCTAACAAATCGGCGGTTACAATACCTCCCTCAAAAGAAAAACCTGTGAGTCAAGAAAGAGAAATTCAAAATGTCATGTTCCAAAAGCAACAAGAGAAATCATGTAGAGTATCCAACGTGGATCAGCTAGTTCAAAAGGAAGAAAAGGAAATTGGAGATACTGGTCTGAAACCATATGTTGACTATTTGAAACAGAACAGAGGTTTCTTGTATTGTTCCATCGCTGGTCTTTCTCATCTTCTATTTTTGACAGGGCAGATTTCGGGAAATACTTGGATGGCTGCTAAGGTGCAGAGTCCCCAAGTCAGCAAATTAATGCTAATCATAGTCTACTCAAGTATTGCATTTGCTTCTTCAGTTTTTCTTTTCCTTCGGTCAATCTTTGTAGTCATTTTGGGGCTTGAAACATCAAAGTCTTTCTTTTCTGAGCTTGTGACTTCCTTATTCCAAGCACCAATGGCATTTTTTGATGCCACGCCATTAGGAAGAATTTTGAGCAGGGTATATTTTGAGCCCTATCACTATATAATTGTTCCTTTTCTTTTACAAAAGCATCATTCAATGTATGCTGAGATACTAATTTGTTATTATTTTTCTTCATATAATTCCCAGGTTACTTCAGATTTGAGCATTCTTGATGTTGACCTTCCTTTCAGCTTTGTCTTCGCTATGAGTTCCACTATGAATGCTTACAGTAATCTTGGTGTTGTAGCTGTTGTGACGTGGCAAGTTTTGTTTGCTGCTCTCCCAATGATTTACTTGACATTTCAACTTCAGGTGATTCCTTATTTTTTATATTTAGCTGCTTGAGAAGAACTTCACCTTTTTGTGTGTAAGTATATCAAGTATTGGCCATAAGGCAACAACCTTTTTCGGTGACAATATTTGCTAGAGAACTAAATTCCATTTTTGCCTATTGGAACAGAAATACTACTTTGCTTCTGCTAAAGAATTGATGAGACTCAATGGCACAACAAAATCACCCATAGCAAATCATTTTGGTGAGTCCATATCAGGTGCAGTGACAATCAGGGCTTTCAAGGTGAAGGATCAGTTTATGAAGAAGAATTTAGACCTGCTTGACAAAAATTCAAGTCCATTTTTCTACAGTTTTGCAGCAAATGAATGGTTGATTCAACGTTTAGAGATATTAAGTTCTATAATTCTTTGCTCATCTGCTCTTGCTATGGTCCTACTCCCAGCAGGCACCTTCAATCCTGGTATGTTGTAACGAAACATAATTTGTTTGCTTGCTTCTTCTAGATTCTCTGTTTTTACATTACACTATTGCAGAAAGAGGATCTTAACTAGTTCTTTAAACTGTTACAGGTTTTGTAGGGATGGCTCTATCTTATGGCCTCTCTATGAACATATCATTGGTTTCCAGTATCCAAAAGCAATGCACACTGGCAAACTATATTGTATCTGTAGAACGCATTAAGCAGTACCTGTGCATTCCTAGTGAAGCACCGGCAATAATAGAGTCCAGTAGACCACCAGAGAATTGGCCCTCCCATGGTAAAGTGGAATTGCAAGACTTGAAGGTACCTTTAGTTGGGCTTCCCAATCAAATGACTAAAACCAACAGCTTCTAAACTACGTTTTTTTTGTTGCCCAGAGTACAATTTGAGCGTGTAGTGATGTCTTTTCTAATTTTTATTCCATGTCAGTGCAGATAAGGTATAGATCAAACAGTCCTCTTGTTCTTCGGGGAATTACTTGTACTTTTGAAGGAGGGCAAAAAATTGGGATTGTTGGTCGAACAGGAAGTGGAAAGACCACTCTCATCAGTGCTATTTTTCGTTTGGTTGAACCTGCAGGGGGTAGAATCCTCATTGATGGTTTGGATACTACCTCCATTGGACTTCATGACTTGAGGTCACGCCTTGGAATTATTCCTCAAGAACCAACTCTTTTTCGTGGAACCATTCGTTTTAACCTTGATCCATTATCTGAGCACTCAAATTTGGAAATTTGGGAGGTGCTTGAATACTGTTTGACATGATTTCTACTTTCATTGTGTCATACATAGCAGAAAATGGGAAATAATTTAATGTTTGTTCTCTTTGATAAAGGTTTTGGATAAGTGTCAGCTTGGAGATGTTATAAGAGAAAAGGAAAGATGCCTTGATGCAGCAGGTAAATTTTGTACTGAACTTACCTTTCCATTATATCTTTGAGTTATCTAATAGAAAACTGATGCAGAGCCTACGCTATGCTTTTTCTACCATTAATCTTTCATGAAAACTCAAATTTGTATATGTAAGACCATCTTCCGACTGAAAAATGATAATCTCTATTCATGCATTATGAGACGTCAGGGTACAAACTTCACACCATTCACTTTTTATTGTCTATTTGCACAACTCAAAGTTGTTTTTCTTATTTATTGTCAACTATTCATTAATGTTTCCAAATAGTAAATACAGACTATCCTCATCTGGAACCGGCCCACGTCTCTTATTTTCTAATTAAAACAACTTAATAACTTAACTGCCACCAAAAGTACCGATTATTGCATCATTTATTACACCATTTAATTAGTAATTGAGAACACATTTATAGCTATCCACTACCCATGCTATATTTTCTACATGCAAGCCTACATGTCAGTACCTTGTTAACAAAAATAACAATCTAAATCACTAACTCCTTCACATTTCCTCAATGAAAGAAATCAAACACTTCCTGATTATTCTCAGCCACCTTTGAATGAAGTCCTTGGCTGTGAATTCTTCAAGATTCACATTCATAACATGTTCATCCACTTCTTTTGCTTCTGTGAAAAACTTTTCCTTTGATATTTTATTCTCCTTCATTATAATTTGTGGTTTTTGTAAAGTAGACAGCAATCCATGATGTGATCCATGCAAACTTCATTGTCTCGTTCTCCTCTCTATGATGTTAAGTAATCTCTTCTTTCAAACTATGTACAGCTATCCATGATGTGATCCATGCAAACTTCATTGTCTCGTTCTCCTCTCTATGATGTTAAGTAATCTCTTCTTTCAAACTCATTACATAAGTTTTTGCTTGTCTTCGTACTATTCTTCTTTTTCTTCCTTTACTGTTTCTCCATCTTTCTTTCTTCATTTATGACAATCTAATTGTTTGAAGGTACTCCACCCTTTGCTTAGTTTGTTCAATCATCTTAAAATACGTCTTTGTACATACCTATGCTTTTTTAAGCATAACAATGGATTTCCTTGAACCAATCTCTCATTCCCCCTCAAAATTTTAAGTATTCAGCTCAAAACTCAGTCATCAACGAATGACAAATAATAAAATATACGTTTACATTTACATTCAAGGAAGCAACTCAACATATCATCTCTCTTTCCCTCCCAACCTCCCTCCCCCCAGCACATCATGTCGACTAGATCTATTCTCTGAGCATCTTTGGATGCTCTGATACCAATTGATGTGGATAACTATGCTCTGCAAGAAAGAAATCGAAGATCATCAGGCAGGAAGAGAGAAAGAGCAGCAAACAAGAAACTTAAAAATTTCTCATTTACTCCTAATACAATCGGAAACCAAAATATCCAGCTTCATATGTTGTTAACTACTGTCCCTTTATCCTTTCAAAACTAGCAATCTATTTTAAGCTATTTTCCCTGTCATATTTATCTCTCCCCCTCAAAACTCGGTAGATCCAACAACTATATTTAGGACAGCAAAGTCAAAAGAAGTGATGTTATATCTACATTTATGGGTTGGTCATGTATTGGCAACTTTCTATGACTGGCAAATGCCATTTGTTTAAGCTTCTGCATCAACAACATTCTGGGTTGAAGATGCTGCTAAGGTATATAAGTAGTATGTTTTGACATTTTCTGTCATCTATAAAATGCAGTGGTGGATGATGGAGGAAATTGGAGTGTTGGACAGAGACAATTGTTTTGCTTGGGACGTGCATTGCTGAGACAGAGTCGGATACTAGTCTTGGATGAAGCAACATCATCAATTGACAATGCCACAGATTCAATACTCCAAACGACAATTAGGGAAGAATTTGCAGAGTGCACTGTAATTACTGTTGCACACAGAATACCTACTGTGATGGACAGTGACATGGTTGTTGTGATCAGTGATGGTAAACCCTAACATTTTACATTCATGTCTCCATTGCTTTCATGGATTGCTTTGAATTGAACTTTGGATGCTTGAGCAGACTGGTGAAATTAGGCATGTTCTCCACTATTTAATTTGAATGATTCTTCTCATACAGGTGAGATGGTGGAGTGTGATAAGCCATTGAAGCTGATGGAGAGGGAAGGATCATTATTTGGAAAGCTTGTGACAGAGTATTGGGCACACACATCAGAAGCTTTTCATCATGCAGCAGCCGTTCAATGATACCTCTTTGAATGCAATCTTTCCTTGGTACAGTAGTTTTACATCCAAGACTAATTTTATCGTTCTTTACCATTTTGTTGATGGTTGCATAAACGATGAGATTCTTTGGTGCATTCCATTTGTCTAAGAACAACCATAAAGATATGTTTTTTGCAATTCAGGAAGACGACTGCTTACAATTAGCTCTTTTGTGCAGCAAATCAGCTTTCCATTGTTCCCAGAATATAATGGACAATGCTTTGAACTTTGGACAAATATGGCACCGATTTTTGTGAATTCAAATATGTTCATGAAGTACTTGTTTTGGTTTTCAGAATTTGAGCAGGAAGCGCAATGAGATTTGGACAAAAGTGCTGCAAAATCTGAGTCTTCCTTCAACTTCTTATTTTGCATAGAATGCACTAAAGGTTCATTTCTTCAAATGAACGTGAGTGTTATATAAAATTGTCTCTCATACTACATTTATATTTGAGCGACCCCATTTTTTGTGCTAAAAAATGGCAAAATTGTATGGTCTAACAAATTAGATACAGAAATTTCTGAGTAGTGTTCAGAGATCTCAAATTTCAAATTTACTTCATAATGGAAGTTCAGATGATCAAAACACCTAAAACCTGAACTTCAAATCCAACCAGGATTGAAAGATATCTGAATATTTGAACAGAGTTCATTGGCATAAATATTTAAGATTTTGCATATTCATGATGGCTATGCATACACTATTTAAATTTTACTACGAGAGAGGCTTGATTGGTAAACTCTTATATACGATGACGTGGAGAGCTGAAACTTTTGAAGAACCAACCACAAATCATAGTTTATCTTAATAGAATCCATTAGAAGAAAATCTGGTTTGGTCTGGTTAAGGATGCATTTTGTTAGGAAATGTTGAAACTTAATAGGTTGAGAGTGATTTCCACTTTCATATGATGAACATTTGATCTTTGCAAGGCTGACAATATTATTTTTTTGAAACCTAACACTGCGACTTGAAACAACAAATTATAATATAGCAGAAAAAGGTTAGTGCCACCCTAAAAACTTAAAAAACAACTAAAACACTAAAATAATGCAATAACTAAAAACATCATTGAGGATGTTGAACCCAAGATGGAAAAACCCTGGATTATCAGACTCAAGCCATACTTTGGGGTATTGATCCCAAAGATGCCACATAGGTTGATGAGAAGGAGGCACGTGAAGGATTGTTGGGGCTCCATTGGATGAAGTTGATGTAGTCAAGGATGGAGAAACTTTAAGGAGATCGGTCCAACCCTTGCAACCAACATATACAACGAAAGAAATTAAGACCAAAAAAGATAGAATAAGAGATTCAACCTTTTATTATCATCGAAAATCATTTACAACAAATCTGCAACATGTTATTTCACATGTCAGTCATACATGCCAAGCACACAGGCTTGATTACATTTAAACCCTTCAAAATCCTACCCAAACTAGGCCAAATAATCTAATGAGATCATCCTACTCCTTAGGAACTGTTGTTCCTTTTTCTTGCTGTCATAAAAATACTCCTCAAAAGGTTCACTCTATTTATCCCTGACACTGATCAAGCATAGAATAGGACAACAGTAACAAGGTCTTGAGACCTCCTTCACTTTGAGCTCCACAAACTCGGGCGGGATAACCCTGGAAAACTTAGAATAACGAAATCACTCAATTATTCTAGTTTGTTAATGGTGGAATTACAGGGAATGATCACTGTAACTTTTACTAAAACAGACCAAACTGAAAGTAAAGATTGACTTTTAATGGTGATAGTCACTTAATTGAACAAAAATAGACCAGTGCTCAATCTAAGGGCATGGAGTCATCTGTGAATAATTTTAACCAGCATGATTGAA
>MU227578.1:5646238-5658423 GCA_018584345.1 Thuja plicata | reverse complement strand
GCTAAAATAAGACTTAAAAAGGGATTTTTGATTTCTTTTTGGCGGTAAAGCATAAGATTTGAAACAAGAAAACCCGGGAACAGCAAAAAACCAAGAAATTCAAATTTTTTACAAGGCAGTGCTAACAGGAACAAGTCCATAAGCTTATAAAGTCATCACAACATCAAGTTGACCTTGAAAATATTACATTTTCCAAGAAATGAGTAAATATTTTACACCCAAATAGGTCAGGACTCAAATCTTAAAGAACAACCTCTAATGGAATATTTAAGAGATGCGATCACATAAAAAATGTCAGCCTCAAACATAACAATGAGCTGGCACGATTGCACTCGGAAAATCCAAACAGAAGATCCAGAAATCGATAAAAAAAATGACCAACCGGGAAATGAAGAACAGGACAGACACACGAAGAATCTACCATAATTCCTGCAAGATGAAACTGTTATGCCCTGCATACCTGTCCCTACATTTTGTTGGCAAAATGTTGGGTCCCCCTTTTCGCTTTTGCCTTGTTTCTTTTTCTTTTTGTTTTTCTCCGGCCTTTGCTGCCGCAAGGGTCATTTTTTTTGTCTTTTGGTTCTCTTTTCTTCGGGACCCGGTCCCAGAGTGTTTTGTCTTTTGTGTCGGCTGGACTTCCGGGCTCCGGGATTCTCTATCACCACTTTCTTCTTTTGCTGGAGGGTGTGGTTGCATGGAATCCCCGGGTCCGGAGTCCGGAGGTTTGCCTTTTTCGGGGTTCGCGGAAGGAAGAAACATGTTTTTACTTTAAGGGTATAAATAAGGATTCACCTGTCACTTTCACATTTACCGCGAACAAGTTACCCAGAGCGATCCCAGAGCGATTAAGGCGATTAAACAATGATTAAGTGCGAATTGCTCTCGGTGCTTAACAGAGCTTTAACAGTGGTGCATTCGTGGTCTGTGAAAGCTTCATTAGTTATAGAGCGCCTCCCATGCTCGTTCTCCCGTGTTCTCTGTGTTTTAAGGTAGGTCCTTCAGCTCTCCTCTTCCTAGTTTTTTTCTTCCTGGTGTTGGCTTTGTTTTGCTTGTGCTTGTTTCTTTGCTTTCGTTTTGTCTTCGTTTTGTTTTGTTTTGCTTTCTGGTCAGTTGTCGCTTCTCGTTGGTGGGATGGTTCCGCAGGAAGGTTGTCTGCTTTCCTCGCGCGGTTTTCTGCCCTGTGAATAATGTACACTAGTGTAGATGTTGTTAATCCTTGTGAGTTCCTGTGTAAAGGTGTCAGAGCCTTGTTGCAAATTCTAGGTAGTCCTTATTTGTAGATAGTTCCTGTAAATTGCGCTGTTTCCGGCTTTCCCATGTATATCTTCAGTCTGTACATTGTCTTGGCAACCCTTCCTGTGGTAAGCTTGCCGCGCTCTGCATGTTGAAACCCAAATTCAGAGCTCACCCATATGGTATCCTCCCGGCTCAAACTCAGTGCCTCGCCTGTTCGAGCCAAGGCGACTTTCTCTCTTCTCTGTCGTTTTGTCATTAATGGCAGGATTAATTTCCCCACGAATGAGCATTCAAAAACATCCCATCTGGCGTTCATTTCACTCGTGTCAACCCGCCTATCGCCATTAAAGGCCATTACGCCGTCTATTGCGTGACCACGTGACAACCCATGTCAGCCAAGTACGGCTCGTTGCTCGGTCACTTCGATAACGGCTAATTTCTCCGGGCTCTGGGTGCTGAGAAATCCTCGGGTCTTCATCCCATTTTTTCACCTAAACTAATACCCCAGAACCTCCAGGTGCTGATCATAATCCAGTCATTATTAACTGTTATATTCTGGGATTTTGACGCATACTAACATTCTTTGAATAGGTACGAGATGGTGGTGAAATTCTGGAGTTCGTAAAATTGCTTATATTATTGTCACATGTATTGACGGTTGTTCGGTATTGCAAGTTATAGGTTATCCAACAAGATGTCTAAAGTAACAACTCCTCCCGGAAGTCCGGAGCTGTCAACTACCTCCACTCGGGCGGCCACGAAGACAAAGGAAGAAAAGATGCTGGCCAAGCTCCCGCTAACCTCCAAGTACCCGAGGGAGGGTGTTCTTGTCCAAAGTGGACTCCAAGCTACAGGAGATCATAGATACAGAGCCTGGACTATGGGCCGAATTGCAGGGCCTTGTTTAAACGATGTACAAACAGAGGGCTGCCGGAGATGATATAGTGAAGAACGTGGCCGCCTCTGGCATCATTAAAGCTGCATGTTTCCCCTACTCGGTGCAAGCACCGGAGCTGATCCTTCAACTGACGATGCACTACAACGCTCCCACCCGGGTTGTTTTTCTTACCGATCCTCTACCACTACACTACCCGACCGACCATTATCAATCTGGATGCCACCACTTTTGCTTCGGGACTGGGAATCTCCTAGTTCAATGGAGCCATTGTTATTTCTCGGTCTGTGTCACTAAAGGAGTTCGAGGAAATTTCCACTCTCGCCTAACAACATCTCAACACTGACTGGCTAAAGTCCTCGAGAAGGGACTATAAGAAGATGAAGCTGGAGATTCTCCGCGGAGACTTTAAAGAATGCATACAGGCGGGAATCATCTTTTTGTGTAGGCTCTTCGAAGAGCCCCATGCCAGAGACTTTTCGGCATGGATGTATTATTTCCTCTACTACATCACCACCTACAGTCAGACCTTCGACTGGGCGACCATCATCGCCAATCATGTAGACTTCCAACTAAAGAATGTCCTCTAGAATTTGAATTTCTATATGATCTCCTATGTATTGTGGGTATTGGTCAATAGAGATCCGCTCTTCAGGGTTCGTCGACAGTGGGCATTCTCAGGAACGGGCCCGACCAACTTGTCCCATGGGAACATTATCCCTGGATCTAGTGGGAAGCTTCTTTCCCCCATTTTTGTAGGGTAAATGACGTGTTCATTTACCATAACATTTTGACACTCACTTGGGAATTCGGGTATCGGTTGTGGCAGGAGGCGATGACCTTGGTAAGCACTTACAACAATTATTTCATTCAATTTCAGCAACATACTTATATTTGGGTGACCGGCTTCTCCAGGAAGCCCTACCTACTCCCCAGGCATTGCGGGGATAGGATCATTCTTTTGGAGTTCTGCAGGCAAATCCAAGCATTCTTTGCCTTAAAGAAGGTTACATCCATTCCATTCCCAATTACTTGCGGGAACTATTCTTGCAGTCTTGCAGTGGCTAAGGAAGTCGATAATGAGCTAAAGAGTCTGGGACTGACATAATTCCACCTTACCAGAAACAATTTTGATCCAGTTGATAAAATAAGAGAGGCGCTGCCCCGGACATCCGCACTGCATAAAGTACACGTTGAAGATTTCTGGGCGGATTGTCAGGATAGTTTTGATCTCCGAGCCCGACAACATTCGCAAATGTCCAAGGGTTTAATGAAGGCCCTCAACCTTCGGGGCTTCCCAAAAGATTTTTCAGACGATGGGCCTCTGGACGACCCAACATACAAAAAAAATAGGGGATCGACAAGTTGGATCTCCCTCCGGTGGATTGGGACACCCCGGAGAGCTTAACAATTGAGGATGTGAGTCACCACATCATTGAGAACAACCATAGGTATTTTGAACAAGTATGCAAGAGGAGCACGCGTAAGGGTCCGATCTTGCGGGGGTCTACTTCGACCTCCGGAGCCACGGGACCAAGCAAAGACAAGGGGAAGGAAAAGAAGGACACCCCACCCCAAGTTACTCCCCAAGGCTCGCTCCCCATTTTTGAGCAAGTTCATGTTCAGCTGGAGGCGTCCAGACAGATGAGTCAAAAGATCAATGCCCAGCTTTCCCGCGGTCTCCTAGTTACTCCAGTGGGATCTGCCCGCCCAACAAAGTCCCCTTCATTAGCGGCACTCATGAGCCGACAGACAGAGGCGCAAGCACAGTCCGCAGATATTCTGGATACCGGGGCCCCATTACAAAGAAGAAAGAAGCATAGGGTAGACAATCCCCCGAGCACAGACACTGGCCCTGACATGCCTATTGTTCCCTCGGTGGAGGTTAGTTCGGACTCCCCTGAACTAGAGGATCTCCCAGAGACTTCCCCTCCACATGACGACTTCGATGACATCTTCGGGGCAGATGAACTCATGAACTTTCAGGGGGAGATAGGGAAGTCGGTAGAAGAAATCGCCGCACAGGAAGTGGAGATAATCCCCGATTAAGGGGAGACACCATAAAAGGAGGTGGTCCTAGAGAAAGAGGTTCGGGAACCTGAACAAGAAGAAACGCAAAAGGGTCCACAAGATGTGGAAGAAACACCGGTCTAGGGGACCGAGACAGATTCAAGGCAAACAAATGATGAGCAACCGACAACTGGAGAAACCGGACCTACGGGATCAATCATACCCCCAACCGTCACGCTCCAAACGCCTTCAGTTACTTCGGGTGATCAAGTGCCCCAGAGCACGACATTCGGCGAGGTAGTCTCAGTGGCCCAATAGTCAAACATTGGCTAGACACCTCCGCCTCCTCCGGAAGATGTGCCCAGGGAGAAGGATGTCCCGACGAATGACACCGAAGATGAAAAACAATAGCAGGATGAGGGGAAGAACCCCGAAGATACAAATATTGGTTTGACAAATGCTGAGAAGGACGGGGAGAACCCTGGTGATACAGATGATGCTGGTGTTGGCGGAGATGGGGTCCCCAACACCAGAGAAGAGAACGCCACTAGGGCGGAAGACATTGAGGACCTCGGGGAACAAGAAAAGGAAAAACAGTCCGATGCGATTGCAGATACACTGCCAAACTCCGAAGAAGGCCCTGACACTCAGGCCTTAACAACAAGACTGCCCCAACCACCACAATGGCTAGTAGAATCCAGAAAAAGAAAAGCCCCGGCGGCAGCAAGTGTTCCCCTCTCCTTGGCTGAGATGATGGCCCAAAACGCAGAGGCGAAAAAGTCCAAAACGGCCCGGACCATCCATACCCTCCGGACCGGTCCGGGAGGAAATACAGTTGCAGTGATTGCAACCCCTCCCCCAGATATAGATGTGGCGACAGTAAGGGCCGAAGACTATGCGGTCACAGAGGTGCCTCTGGGGAGGAGAGATAAGAAGGGTGAGCTAGACCTACTAAGAGACGCAACCCGGGCTGTTGAAGCCTGGTACGACAAACATGCGTAGAAGTTAAAGGAGGAAAGAGAGAAAAATGAAAATCTCCTTGGACTTCTTGCAGAACTCATACAACCACTGGCCAAGATCCATCCAGAAGCCTCCACCTTCGGACCACCGCTTCCACAAGGTGACATGGATGGTCTTCGGGCCATGAAAAAGAAGGCGCAGGCAGTAGATGGGTGGATCGTGGAGCAGATCAAGGTCGTAAGGCAATTCTTGGAAGCGTCGCTCCCAGACCTTTACCTGATCAATAATCTTTTGGGCCAGGTAAATGGAGCCGTTGTCCTATGGGAAGGGAACATAGAAAAATATGAGGAATGGAGGACCAGATTAGATGAAGTAATAAACTCCGAAGAAGAGGCCATCACCAAGGCAGGAATTTTGGGAGAGGAATCCTTCGAATTCCTCCGGGCCTAGTACTCCAGACTTGGCCTCAAGATTGAGGTAAGCAAGCAGCTGGTTACAACCCTAAAAGAGAAGATCACGACGGTCCGGTATCCTTTGGACCTGTACAAAGCACTCGTTGGAAGGGTTTCACAGGTTGATCCCTTCACCACTAGGACTTGTGCCCTAGAGGACTATGTCCTCAGCAAATTTGACGAGTTAATAGAGTTCCGGTATCAGTCTGCCGGAGACTTTGACGGAGGAAAATTGTTAAGAATATATAAGATGATGCTCCAGGCTCATGACTCCGTAAAGTTAGCCGAAGAATTCCAGGACGGGGCCGGAGATATTGAAGAAAAGTTTAGAATTATCCGCCACCGGTGGGACAGTGTCAAGGACATAGATGGAGATGGCATTAGCCAAATTTTGGAGGCATTCAAGAACAACAAAGGACAGTAAAGTTCTCCGAACTCCGGAGATTTTCACCAGCAGGGTGTATTTTTGAACATTCATTATTCTTTGGGGCGTAAGCTCTTGGACTCAGGAATTTCGGATCCGATAGTTTTGTATTTTTTCAATGACCCGTGTCCAGGTTCCCCGGAGCCGACCAATCATTATCCAACAGTTAATAAAGAGGGTCAGAAGGTAGGTGATCCCGATAAGGCATGTCACTTTGAGGGATGGCTCTGATAGGTGATCTTCCCAAGGCGCTGCTCCAGCATTAACTACCTGGTGCATCGAAGACAGTGAGCCACATTTCACATTGATGAGGCATGTAGCCTCGAACCCTGGGAAGATAAGATTTCTTCTATTCTTACCCTGACACTCTTCTCAATGCCGATTCTTCCATCCTCTATTTTTGTCTTCTTCCTCTGTCATGTCAGACCTCTACTCTTTTCGAGGTGATTGTAAGTGGTGCAGGTAGTATCGACCAGCGGATATTGTATTTTAATGTTGTGTGCAGTTAGATTAGGTTAATTTTAGGGCAAAATATGTGTATAGATAATAAGCCCGACCTCATTTCAAGAGTCGATGAAATTGATGATTTTGCAGTCCAATACTATCCACATTTCATTTTCTCAGTAGTTGTAGAGCTCAATGCTCAGTAGTTCTTAGCTGTTAGATGCTCCCTTGGAGGCATGGATGTACACACCAGTGATGCTGGAACACTTTGTTAATGAAGAAGGAAGAACAATTTCTGGCAATGAAGTGCTGTTCTGATCTCCGAGTTAGCAATCTCTTTTGTGCTGTATGTTTCTAATGTCCATTGCTCTGATGTTTTGTTAGATTAGATGATCTCATTTCCCCTTGCTATTGAATATGTATGAACTGATGGTTCTATATGCATTCATTATTTAGTGTAGTTCATTACAGCATTGTTGATATTGGACATATATTGCATAACTATAAGTAGAAGTAATGAACTCTTAACTCTGGCCTATCTGTTGCTGTTTATTTGGTAAACTAATGTGTGCTTGCAGGAAACCCCTACCTATCACCGAAATCCCTAAAGGAGACGAGTCAAAAACCAGCTATCCGCCTGAACAAAACAGTCACTTGCTCAACTTAGCTCCCCGCACCGTCGAGACTCGACACTCAAGTGCTTGAAGGCCCGGAGAATTTATTCCCCGGACAACCTTTACAGGTGAAGTTGGCCAATACCCGGTACTCGGTGACAACTCTTCATCTGTTGATGAGACTGGTCACAAAGTCTCGTCAACAGAAACCAAATGAGTTGCAATAATAGGATAAGCTCCAGGACGAAGCCAAGAACACGTTGTCACGATTGCAACCGAAAAGGACAAGCACATATTGATTGCCACCAAAAACTGCCCAACTGGAATACAACAAAAAACAAACTAAAGGAAATATTTTTGGTTGATGCAAGATTGCCAAGATCCTACAATGCTCCGGCATCAGACACCTCAGGTAAAAGAAAATGTTCCATAAGAGAAACTTATGAACATTTGACAAGCTGTGGAACATAAATCCCATGCTTATTTTTTTATCCAAACATCCTCTTCATCTGCAACTCTCTGCCTTTGCACGTTTGCACTCTCCTATATTAGATCCATCCACTTACTCCTCTCTGTACTCACTCCATCATATTTGCTATAAACACCAGATCTCAGATTAGTACCTCTTCCTTTTTGCATAACCGATCTACCTCTGTTACAAACCCTCATCTGTTCAAAAACCAAAGTCACATGTTGGTCCACTTTACCCTTCTTGCAATCATGAATAGCTCCCCTATCAAATTGCCAAGGTCTTCCCAATAGAACATGACAAGTGCTCATAGACACCACATCACATAACACTTCATCTCTATAAGGTCCAATGTTGAAATTAACCAAACATTGCTCTTTCACCTCCACCATATGATCATCATAAAACCAACGTATTCAATAAGGATAAGGATGTTTAAGCCTCTTCAAGCCACGCTTTTGCACAATCTCTTCTTATACCAAGTTGTTAGTACTACCACTGTCCATAACAACTTTACACCATTTACCTCCTGATTTATAAATAGTCCTAAACAAACTCCTCCTTTGTAAAGGTTCATCTTCCTGCTTAGTCAACATAACTCTCCTAAGCATAAGAGACTCTCCTATTTCAGGCTTAGCTTCATTTTCCACAACTTTACCAGCAGTTTGTTCCTCATGTGCCATAAGATTTTGTCTACCCATGTTCTTACTACTTCCTTCAGTACATTGAAAAGCCCTATGTCCTATGCCACCACATTTGAAACAAGTGCCCTTGAACTCCTCGCTACCATTCCCTCTTCTAGGTATCTTCTGATCAGATTCAGCTTCAATGGTTTGCTTCTACTTGCCATTGTTGCTAACTTTCTTTTCTTTCCCTCTAAGGTTACCTTGTCTCCTCTTCAACTTATCTTCTGTTCTTAATGCATACTGATAAGCATCCTCAATAGTACTAATCTTCAACATACTCAACTCATTCTGAATATTAAATCTCGGACCATTAACATGCCTAGCCACCTTCTCCTTAGATACCTCCTTGTGACCAGATCTGATAGCCATCTTATAGAACTCCTTTGTATACTCCTCCACACTCGTGTCTTTCTGCCTCAAATTCCGCAACTTCTTGAACAACTCTAATTCATAATTTTCAGGAATGAATTTAGCTTTTAACCTAGCAACCATCACCCTCCATCTAGTGATTTTCATCTCACCATGTTCTTCTCTATCTTTCTGTAATTCCTTCCACCACAAGGTAGCATGACCTTTCAATTTAGTCTGTGCTAACCTAAGCCTCTGTGGGTCTTTGATATCTTCAAGCTCAAAGTAATCTTCTAACTCTCCGTTCCAGTCTATCAAATCCTCAGGATGCAATGAATCGGTGAAAGTAGAAACATCCATCTTATGAATTTTACTTACTTGTGCCATAGCTTTTAACAATCTCTCCTCATCTGCATGGATCTCAACATCTACATGTATAGGCTTAAATCTGCACATGAAAAAATGAGGGTTAGTAGCACTGATTGATCTAATAAAAGAAATAAAATAAGCTACTAAATATTAGCCCACGAACAACAAAATAAGTAATATTATAATCGGAAATAAGCACACAAAGTAATGCAAACTGATAATAAGAGTCCAGCCTTCTATTGCTTCTCTTCGATCGATGGAAGTGGTTGCACTCAGTAATGATTCTGGCAACACTTTGACTCCGATTCTCTAAGAAAATATGATTTAATTGGCTCACCTAGTGGGATATACTCGCATTTCAAAAAAGGTTGTCTTGGAGGACGTGGTACATTGGGTTGAGGTTGAGAAACATTGACAATTTAAACCTTCGTGTTAGGGGTTTGATTGTTCGCCAATGGTGTGTGCATTATCTAGGTTAGATTTTGCACAGGTGCCCCTTTTAATGAGATCTTTGGTTGGGCCTAATTGACTTTCTTAACATCAATGACACCATCACTTGTGGAATTTTTGTTCTTATTCCACCATTTTTCTTTGTCAATTTTGTTCTTGGTGGTGTTGGGTTGCTGAGGATCAACAAGGACTCCTCTCTTGATCAAGTTTTGCTCGCATCTAATACCTCGCTCAATCAGTTGTTTAAAATTAGGTGCGATTTAAAGTTCGACAGTGTAAGCCATATCTGGGATAAGGTTATTGACAAACATGGCTATTAGATCCTGTTTTGGGACATCATAGAAAATCCTGCTAGCATTAATTCTCCATCTTTTCAAGAGGTTGGCAAAGGACTTTCCTTCTTTCTGTTTGGTATCACACATGTCTTTGATGCTGACCTTGCGTTCAATGTTATGGTGGAAGTGTGCTATGAACTTTTCAGCAGGTTCCTCCCAAAACTGGATGCCATCACTAGTAAATTTTACCCTATTTTTCGACGAGGATTAGTCAAATTTTTGACACCCATTGGTCGAATAGACGACCAAAACTATTGTCTAAATTTTGTTTTCGATTATTTGACAGGAAAACCCATCGTCGACATATCGACCTACTTAGTGGTTGAATTATCAACCGAATCTTTGTCAAAAAAATTGCTTAAAGATGGAAGAATTGCAGATCAAACCTTTTATCTAAGCGACCAACATTCGCTGAAATTGCAACCAAAGTTAGTCAAAATCGACGTCAAACACATAGCAGTCTCGTCGAAACATCAAACACAATGTGTCGCTTTTTCGACCAAAGTTCATCGAAATCGACGTCGAACACATAGCATTCTCGTCGAAACTATTGATATTAAAACATCAAAAAAGCGACCAATACTAATTTTTGGTTTAAAAAAATATATATATATTATTGATGGGTTTGTAACCGATTTCTCTATATTACAGAGATTTTTCAGTGGGCTTGCAAGTATGATATTAGAGAAAATATTGAGAAGGTGAGTTTCAATTGTGGCGGAGTTTGCAAACTAGATTTTGTTATGAATTTCTTAATGCTTTTATTTGAAATAAAGATGGCGATGACTTATATACAGGTTGCACATCCACATCCACATCTGATATTAAATTTATTATTATAAAGTCTTGTTATGGAAATCTGTTTTATATTAGTCTATATTATTCTGAATCCTTGTTATAGAAATTTGTTTTATATTAATCCTCAAAATTAGTTAGTGAACCTTCTTCTTTCTTTCTAAATTCATGGATGATTCTATTTTGCTACAGTAAATAGCACACGTAACAGATAAACATGAAATCAGCAAAAAATATCTACCTCTAAATACAACTCCAAATCTATGGATTTTGTGTATAAGTGGAGGAATGCAAAATCTTCAAGTTATCAAAATCTTAATTTTAAGTTCATCTGTAGGAGTAATTTCTGCTGAACCAAGGTTGGATTTCATCATGGATGCAATATCATTCGTTACTATCTTCCTTTTGGTTTTCTTTTCAGCTTTCCTCATAGATAAGAGTAGGGCATTCTTTTCATTTCATTTCCATCCTGACTAACAACTTGAGCAAGGTGGTATTTGATACAATCCATGGCTCCTCTTGTATTTAACACCTGACAATTGTATGTTAGTATGCATTGTTGTATCACACTTGGTGTGCAATGCTGCAATGTGGGGTTGGTTCCACCTTGCACGATTCCTTTCACACTGTAGAGAATCTAGACATGAAAAAGGCAGAAAATAAGAACCAAAGATTATAGGAAATAAAGCACCAAAAGAAGAGTTAAAAAACCAAATGGCTAAATAAAAAACACAAACAAATATGAGTAAAAAACAAAATAGACTTGTCAAGGATGGCTCAGAGAGACTTGCCAAGGAAGGTCCTAAAGAGGACTTGCCAACTAACTTATGAGTTAGTTGTGAGGATTGATGGATGAGACAACTTGCGAGTCATGAGTGAATTACTCACTTGTCCAATACTTTTCTTAGAACAATATGTTTGGTTTGATACCATCTTTGAATGCAAATATAATATTTTCCTTGTTATCTATTACTTCACACTTTTCAACTCCACCTTCCACAAGGAAACACATGTTGTAAGTGATCACCTTTTCATAAGCTCATAAGTCAACATTGCTAGCTCAAAATACAAAGGAGAGACTTAATCATTTAATCTGACTCTTAAATATAAAAGATCTGAATCAATGAAAAAGAACTTGTATGGTGCCGATGGGATGTTTCTTGGTCAATATCACATTAGAGAAAATGTCCATTGTATGGGTAAAACTGTTGTCAAAAATCATATTCTTCATTCTAAGGTTGACCTTTGGAGTTAAATCTATGGATTTTGTGTCCAGTGGCCCAACCTATGTGCTCAAATGTGCCTTTCGTGGGGACACTTTTTCTAGAGGCCCATGTGTTGAGAGAGGTCAACGATGATTCAAGGGTAAAGACTATTGTTTAGGGAGTGAGAGGCTTCTAAAAATTCTCTATACAGTGATTGCTAGAGTGCAACCATTGATGAGGACAAGAAACTTGGATGGTACCAATCCACACGATGATCAAGTCCCAAGCAAATTGCCTCAAAGCAAACTTCTATGGGAGGAGGATCTGATTAGATGATGTGCTTGATAGCAGTTCGATGTGCCGTGCTTATGACGGTTAAAACATTTTTTTAATGTTTCTGTTATCATCTTGCTATGCTACATTTATTCTTTCAGACTGACTATATTAGTATACCATTGTTATAGTAGTTTGTGCACTTACCATTATCATAGTT
>MU227578.1:5602468-5619294 GCA_018584345.1 Thuja plicata | reverse complement strand
GCCAAGTCAGGAGAGTGTGTGTGGACCTTAGAAGGTCATTTGTTTGTTTTCCCTAAGATGGATATGACTAGGTCAATCCATGTTTAGATAGGTTGCTTAGTTGGTTTCCTTTAGTTGTGTGTGTGTGTGAGGTAGTTTGGAAGCCTCTGGAAATCCAACCAAGGCATCAGGAACCTTTGATATGCTGCTTGGTTAACACTGTAGTGCCAAGTTAACACTGATGCTGAGTTAACACTACAGTGCCGAGTTAACACTAATGTCGAGTTAACACTGATGTTGAGTTAACACTGATGCCGAGTTAACACTACAAGCTGAGTTAACACTGCAGCTCGGCCAATACTGTAGCTAGCCTTACATTACTGTTGCTCAACAATATTCAGTCGTAATAGCCTATGAAAAGTGGATCTTGTCTTTTATGGACAGTATGGTTAGTGTAATGGTTCCTGAAGAGATTATTGCGAATGAGTGGACCGTTAGGGTTGTTTCCTATGGGAAGATGGTTACTAATAACATCTGAAGCTTTCATTTTTAGAGATCTAGAAGGTAGAGGTTGTAGAAGAGGAGAAGCTACAGGAAAGTTAGAGATTTGCAGATTATTGTACTATTTTGTTTTGTTTCCAGTAATGAGAAGTTGTTGACTGTGTGTTTAGTGGATATCAAGTTTCTTTGTGGTTCCTTTTGCATGCAAGTAGATTAGTTACTTTATTTTTTGTTTTGCAAGCTATTAGCTCTTCACCCGTTCTGGGTTGTAAATAGTAATGGCCCCTCGAGATTCCTGAATCCATGGTGAGAATCATGTGTTGGGATGGAACTCAAGAGGAGCCCTTGTACATAGTTTCCTTTTTGTTTTCTGCAGGAGTAGCAACAAGTGTGAATTTAGAGATATTACCCTAGGCGAGCTCGGTAATAGTCTGGCTAGGGAAGAGAATGAAAGAAATGTTCTCAAAACATTGATTGAGTAGGAAGAATGAATCTATTTGTGTAGGTTCAGTAAGGAGGAGATGAAAATCATTTCGATGGGGATTGAGTCCTGAAGAGGAGGTAAAGTTGAGAGTAACTTACCTTAGTTTGGGGTTGTGAACACCCTAAGGGATCTAGGAAAAATATCTCAGAATAGAGCCAAGCTGGTTCTATAGTAGCAACAAGACTTCTATCCACATCAAATTGGTATCAGAGCCCTAAAAGATTTGGGCATGTCTTGTTTGGATGTTATCTACAGAAACATCTGTCAACTCATCCAAGATGGTGACCAATGCGGAACTCACAAAAGATGTGGAAGAGAAAAAGGAGGAGAATAGATTCCTGAAGGAACAGTTAGTTGAAATGATGACTAAGTTGGAAGAAGTAAAGCTTAGGACTGTAGCAGTCAGTGAATGGATGAGAGAAGCTGATGGAAAGGGTAAAGCAGTGGCAGAGGAAGAAATTATTCCAGAGCCAGACCCTGTGCTTCAAGAAGAGCCATTCTTGAAAGAATTGAAGGCAATGAGTGGTAAGTCCTTAGATAGTGCGCCTCTATTTAGTGGCAAGATGGAACCAAAATTAATCATGGAATGGATAGAAGGTCTTGAAAATCACTTTGACTATGATAATGTGACCGAAGCTCAGAAAGTAAGAATAGCCAAGACAAGGTTGAGAGGAACTGCTCTCACTTGGTGGAAGTTTGTCCAAGATAAGAGGGCAAAAGAAGGAAAGAACCCCATAGCCAGTTGGAAAGGTATGGTGGCCAAGATGAAGGAAAATTACCTTCCTGATGATTATGAAGTGCAGTTGCACAAAAAGAGACAGAATCTAAGAAAAAAAGATTTAGAAGTCAGTTCCTACACCGAATAATTTCACAAACTATGCTTAAGGCCGCATGTGATGGAAGAAGAAAGCCTGAAAGTGGCTAGATACTTGAATGGACTCAAGTGAAGTATCCAAGAGGAAATTAGTCTCTTAAAACCCAAGACTATACAACAATGTTACCAGCTAGCCCTCAAAGTGGAGGAAAAATTCAAGAAGAAGCGAGATTCAAATAGCAGAGGAAGAGGAAGAGACAACAAAGGTCATAGAGGAGGATATGGAGGAAGAAATCAGAGTGTGTCCAAACTCACTAAGAATCAAGGAGAATTTAGTAACAAAAGAGGTCTTTATAACCGTGGAAGAGGTTCACATAGTAGTTCAAGAGGAAGGAATAATAACCAAGGAAGAGGATCTTACTTCTCTTCAATGAAGTGTTACAACTATCAGCAATTTGGACATCCTGCATATCGGTGTCTTGAGAAAGGTTATACTTCTCAAGGAGGTGGGAAAAGAGTTAACTATGTCCAAGAAGAATCAAGTTGTAGCAGAAAGCCATCTGAGGTACCCTTAGAATCAGAAGAAGGTGAGAACCTCATGATAAGGAGGACCTTAATCAGAGAGCCAAGAAAAGAAGAACCAAGCTAGAGGAGAGCACTCTTTAGAGTGCAGTGTAAGATTACATGAAAGGTGTGCAAAGTCATTATTGATTTAGGCTCAACTGATAATATCATTAGTGAAGAGGCAACCACCAAGTTAAATTTGAAAAGGATTCCACATGAAAACCCATACAAGGTTACATGGCTCAACAAAGGACAACATGTGTTTTTAGGAGAACAAGCATGGGTAGAGTTCACCATTGGAAAGTATAGAGACAGAGTTCTATGTGAAATTATTCCCATGGATGCATGCCACCTTCTACTTGGAAGGCCATGACAATTTGATAGGCAAGCCATGCATGATGGAACCAAGAATGCATACTCATTTAAGAAAGATGGGGTGACTTTCAAAATTCAGTCACTAATAGAAGAAGGAGAGGTGAAGACATCAAGTCCAAGTGTGCTCATGGTTGGTGAGAAGGAGTTCTTGAAGACTCTAGAAGAAGGAGAAGGAGTTGGGTTTGCTTTAGTATTGAAGCCGAAAGATGAAGTTGCTGTCAAGAAATCAGAGATACCAAATGAGGTAAAAGAAATAATTGAAGAGTATAAGGATATTGTGAATGATGGCCAGCCCACTCTCCTACCTCCTAAGAGACTTTTTAGCCACAAGATTGAATTCACACCAGGAGCTACCTTACCCAACAAATCTGCCTATAAGATGACCCCTTAGCAAAATGAGGAAATAGCCAAACAAATCAGATAGTTATTCGACCAAGGCCTAATTAGAAAGAGCATAAGTCCATGCGCAGTCCCTACTATTTTAGCACCTAAGAAAGGAGGATCTTGGAGAATTTGTACTAATTCTAGAGCCATAAATAGAATCACCATTAGGTATAGGTTTCCAATACCTAGAATTGAAGACCTCATGGATTGTTTAGGGGAGGCAAAGTACTTCAGCAAGATTGATCTCAAGAGTGGTTACCACCAAATCAGAATTAATGAAGGAGATGAATGGAAGACAACCTTCAAAACTATAGAAGGTTTGTATGAATGGCTTGTAATGCCATTTGGTTTGTCTAATGCTCCCTCAACTTTTATGAGGTTGATGAATGAGGTATTGGTAGAATGCATTAGTAAATTTGTTGTTGTCTACCTAGATGACATTTTAGTTTTCAGTAAAACTAAGGAGAAGCATATTAGGCATTTGAAATTTGTTTTCAAGAAATTGCATGATGAAAATCTAATGATCAACTTGGAGAAGTTTGACTTCATGAAGTAGGAGCTGGTGTATCTCATTTTTGTTTTGTCATAGGGCAACCTAAAAATGGACCAAGAAAAGATGGATGCCATTCTAAGTTGGCCTACTCCCAAGGCTGCCACTGAGGTGAGAAGTTTCCATGTTTTAGCTTAGTATTACAGAAAGTTCATTAGACATTTTAGTGGGATTTGTGCACCTATGCTAGACACCATTAAAGGTGGGATGAAGACAAAGTTTCAATGGACACCACAAGCTGAAAAAGGGTTTGAAACACTCAAGGAAAAGATAGCAGAGTTGCCCACTCTTGTTCTTCCAAGCTTTGATAAGATTTTTATAGTAGAATGTGATGCAAGTAATGTGGCCATTGGGGCTGTCATAAGCCAAGAAGGAAGAGCAATAGCTTTCCATAGTGAGAATCTAAATGATGCAAAGAAGAAGTACTCTTCTTATGACTTAGAGTTGTATGCTCTAGTCCAAGCACTCAAGAAGTGGAGGCACTACTTTCTGCCAAAAGAGTTCATAGTATACACTGATAACCAAGCTCTCAGCTTCCTTAACTCTCAAGACAAGCTCAACAACAAACACATGAAGTGGGTGGAGTATCTACAAGCTTACACTTTCAATATCAAGCATAAAAAGGGAGTACATAATAAGGTTGCTGGTGCATTGAGCATAAGGCTACTCACAGTCCAAGAAGTTCAGCTACAAAGCATAGGTATTGATAGCTTCAAAGACCTATATGCTAAAGATGAAGATTTTTCTCAAATCTACAAGGTATGCAAGGAGTTTAAAAACAAATTTCATGGTGAGATTTTTGAATATACTTTGTAGAATGATTTATTGTTTAAAGGAGGTCAGCTTTGTGTTCCTAAAGGGTCTATGAGAGAGAATTTGATTTAGGAAAAATATAATGGAGCACTTAGTGGTCATTTTGGAATCGGTAAGACTCAAGAGCTAGTCACTAGGTTCTATTTTTGGCCTAGAATGAATAGAGATGTTAGACAGTATGTTGAGAGTTGTGTAGTGTGTCAATAAGAAAAGGGCACATCTTCTAATGTAGGTCTTTATCAGCCACTTCCAATCCCAACCAGACCATGGGAATGCATAAGCATGGATTTTGTAGTTGGTTTGCCAAGAACAAGGCAGGGATATGACAATATTTTTGTTGTAGTGGATAGATTTAGTAAGATGGCACATTTTATACCTTGCAAGACTATTCATGATCCTTGTAACATTGCTTAGATATTTTTCAGTGGAGTGGTGAGGATACATGGACTCCCACTCAGTATTGTTTCAGATAGAGACAACAAATTCATGAGCCATTTTTGGAAGACCTTATGGTAAAAGCTGGGCACTAATTTCTCTTTTGGATCTGCATATCATCCACAGATAGACGACCAAACAGAGGTAGTAAATAGGAGTCTTGGTAACTTGCTGAGATGCCTCACAAAGGGTCAAGCATGGGACCAACTCATTGGACAAGCTAAATATACATACAATGATATAGTGAACAGATCAACTGGTAAGAGTCCTTTTGAAATTGTGTATGGCTTTCACCCAAGAGGGATTTTTGAACTCAGAGAATTGAAGGAAGGAATGCATGGTAGTGATGCTGAGGAATTTTCTCATTCCATGAGAGAAGTCCATGGAAGTGTGAGAAAGAACTTGATTGAAAATGCTGAAAAGGTAAAGCAAAAGGTGGATGCAACAAAGAGGGATGCTCAGTTTCAGATTGGAGACTTTGTGATGGTACACTTGAACAAACATAGGATACAAAAAGGTGTTCCTCACAAGCTACAGATGAAGAGGCTAGGTCCATGTAAGATACTTGCAAAGTATGGAAGCAATGCATACAAGGTGGAGCTTCCTGAAGACATTGGATTGTCACCGGTTTTTAACATTGCAGATTTGATAGCATATACATGACCAATTCAAGATGCTGATTAGAAACTTCAAGAGGTAATAAAAGAGGTAAAAGATTTGAAATTAACTCCTACTCCATCTATGATAGCTGAAAAGATACTAGACTTAAGGGTCTACAAGAAGATTAGGAGTAGAGACTATATGGAGCACCTTGTCAAATGACATGGAAAAGAAGATGTTGATGCAACTTGGATCAGAGAAAAAGACTTCAAGAGGTTGGGAATTGATCCAAACATGCTCAATCCAAGGATGGATTAACCTTTATTTTTTCTGGGGAGTATGGTGCAGGAGAACACCTAGCTCAAACCCCTAGCTCCTTATTTCTGGCATGTACTGACTCTAGCCAAGTCAAGAGAGTGTGTGTGGACCTTAGAAGGTCATTTGTTTGTTTTCCCTAAGATGGATATGACTAGGTCAATCCATGTTTAGATAGGTTGCTTAGTTGGTTTCCTTTAGTTGTGCGTGTGTGAGGTAGTTTGGAAGCCTCTGGAAATCCAACCAAGGCATCGAGAACCTTTGATAAGCTGCTTGGTTAACACTGTAGTGCCTAGTTAACACTGCAATGCTGAGTTAACACTGATTTTGAGTTAACACTGTAGTGCTGAGTTAAAACTGATGTCGAGTTAACACTGATGCTGAGTTAACACTGATGCTGAGTTAAAACTGATGCCGAGTCAACACTGCAGCTCAGCCAATACTGCAACTCGGCTTACATTACTGTTGCTCAACAATATTCAGTCGTAATGGCCCGTGAAAAGTGGATCTTGTCTTTTAAGGATAGTATGGTTAGTGTAACGGTTCCTGAAGAGATTCTTGCAAATGAGTGGACTGTTAGGGTTGTTTCCTATGAGAGGATGGTTACTAATAACATCTGGAGCCTTCATTTTTATAGATCTAGAAGGTAGAGGTTGTAGAAGAGGAGAAGCTACAGGAAATTTAGAGATTTGTAGATTATTGTACTATTTTGTTTTGTTTCCAGTAATGAGAAGTTGTTGATTGTGTATTTAGTGGATATCAAGTTTCTTTGTGGTTCCTTTTGCATGCAAGTAGATTAGTTACTTTATTTTTTGTTTTGCAAGCTATTAGTTCTTCACCCATTCTGGGTTGTAAATAGTAATGGCCCCTAGAGATTCCTGAATCCATGGTGAGAATCATGTGTTGGGATGGAACACGAGAGGATCCCTTGTATATATTTTCCTTTTTGTTTTCTGTAGGAGTAGCAACAAGTGTGAATCTAGAGATATTACCCTAGGCAAGCTCGATAATAGTCTGGCTAGGGAAGAGAATGAAAGCATTGTTCTGAAAACATTGATTGAGTGGGAAGAATGAATCTATTTGTGTAGGTTCAGTAAGGAGGAGATGAAAATCATTTCTATGGGGACTGCATCTTGAAGAGGAGGTAAAGTTGAGAGTAACTTACCTTAGTTTGGGGTTGTGAACAGCCTAAGGGATCTAGGAAGACGATCTTAGAACAGAGCCAAGTTGGTTCTGTAGTAGCAACAAGACTTCTATCCACATTAGAATAGAAGAATTTTGATCACCACAATTCCTAAGAGGAGTGTCAAATCATTTACCACTAGGTTTTTCAATCTTGCTCGATTTACCAAGTTTGAGAGAATTTGTCTTTAGTATCTATACTTTAGATAGGTCACCAATTCTTTAAAATTACTACACATGTGTCCATCAGACTTAAAGATATCAAGGTCTTCTCTAAAGGGTTGAAATAGGAGAGCATTTAGTAGCATTTCCAGATGATATATTTATGGAAAGAGATACAAAAAAATAGGTTAATGTGGGTAAAGAAAGGAGACATGGACAATATCAAGAGACACCATATTGACTGTATCATCATGCTTATTTCTTCTGACTAAAATCTTAACACAGAACAAGACATCTTCTAACAAGTAAGAGATAATGCTCTAGACCTTGGCCAATATCCAAAATACTTGAGACCTTTTGATATTTACTTTATATAGATAATTTGGTAAGTATGAAGTTTCAAAAAACATCATAGTTGAAACATTGGATTTTCAATCATACACATCTTATTTTAGCAGCTAAGGAATATGAAACCCACAAATTGTGGGCTATACACAATATTCCCCTTTTGTGACACTGTCAGAAAGTAGCAATAAAATTCATTGTAACAGCCTAAATATATTCATTCATCAATCCTGTCAACACAACAATATTGCTTTCTTCATTATTTATCACTAGCTCGTTTCTAGAACTCGTCCAATTTTCATTGGTAGAACTTAAAAATAAGAAGAATAAAAAAAAGAGAAATGATTATATTCACCTGCCCTAACTTGTAGGTTTCGTTGGATTCTCAGAAATGCCCTCCTCCCGCCCGCGAGTGAACTGAAAAATGAGTTTCACTTTTCACTTTTTTCTTTTGTTTATATTCCGTATTTGTATAACTTTTGACAAACTTAGGATCATCAAAATTTTGACAAAATCGGGGTCATAAACAAAAAAATAATAATCTAACAAGCCAAAAAAGGCCTTGGTCGAAATTAAAGGTAGAAAATAGCTATCAAATGTATTAGTGCATGGGGTAGATGTGAGAACCATTCCATTGTTGGGGTGACCAAGATTTGAGAGAATAGTCACATAAGGTATGATTTTTTGTGAGTGACCTCTATGCAACTAGAAAATAACTCTTTAATATGTTCTATAGGATATGTCTTTCCTCTGTACTTGTCAAACTTTGGCACTGCAAAGTGTGCAGGAAATGGAGGCATTAAAATTGAGTGGTCAAATGGGTAAGGGTATAGGTCTTCTGAGGTATAAGAATTTGTTTTCCCTTGATTTTGAATGTCTAGCATGTCATTTCACAAGTTTTGCAACTCTTGAATCAAGAGGTCAGTTTGATCTTGAGGGAGATTTCCAAGGTTGAGTGTTTTCCTGACAGCTGGTAGAGGAGCTTGTCTCAGATTTTGAAATTGTGGTACAAGAATATAAGATCTATGAGGGATTTGATTATGGATGCTAGATGGCAGGTTCTGTTGAAAACGGGGTGGATTTGGATAGGTTTGTGGTTGTTTTCTAGGTTTCTATTGGAACAAAGATCTAACTCTTAGGGGTTGTTGAGAGAACATAGGACCAACTAAGAAAGATCCTAATTGTCTTGATTGGGTTTGAGAGCCAGATCCAATTGGAACATTAGAAAAGGGATTGTAGTAACCTTGGCCTGCTGAAGATGTAGAATGGATACTTGTGATGGTGGCTAAAGACAT
The DNA here is from genome assembly GCA_018584345.1 of Thuja plicata. Classification (NCBI taxonomy): domain Eukaryota; kingdom Viridiplantae; phylum Streptophyta; class Pinopsida; order Cupressales; family Cupressaceae; genus Thuja; species Thuja plicata. The sequence goes on along the minus strand of MU227578.1, from coordinate 5,610,496 downwards.
TGTTTGAGATGAGCTAGTCATGGAAGAAGAGCTGGTAGTATTTTTGTAGGTAGGGATCCCTTGAGGTATCATATGGTTTTGGTTAAGTTCCCATGTTGAAGAAGAGCCAGTCTGTGTTGATGTTTGTGATGTTATTGTTTTTGAAGTTTTAGGCATGAACATGACTTGAGATACGACATTATTTGTTGGAAGTTGAGAAGTAGTGTCATGTACTGCTAAAGGGTTCTCATGCCTTATTGTAGAAACATCAAAACTAGAAGGAAGTTTGACTCCTTTTCTTAGAAGCATTGCTAGGTAATTCTGGGGATTATGTTAGACTATGTTCTCACAACTAGAGATGAATATGCATCATGTTCAATGTATTCCAGCTCTTCTTCAGTTATATCTTGGAATATATTTGATCCGTGAGGTTGTGATGATTTAGGAATGTTTTCATGGTATACAAACAAATCAATTTGTTCATAGGGGTTAATCTCTGGTTCTTCTTCCCATGGAGGGAAGGGATTAATGAAATATTCCTCTGGTTGTTGTTTGGATCTAAACCTAATGATGGGTCCACAACCATGAGTATGCATGGGCATATCCAAAGAGTTACTCATTGAAAGTGTTTGAGTTTGGTTTAAGTTGATGTATTTTGCAGAATTGTTTAAGTGTGTCTTTAGATGAAGTCTATATAGAGGAAGATGTACCTCTATGATTCAAGATTGTTTGAAGGTTTTGACTCATCAGTTCTAAGGGCATGCAACCCTTGATGGCAAACTTAATAGAGTTGGCTGAAAATTTTGTTGATCACACGTAAAATAGAAAAAGAATAAACATGAAAAAGAAAACTCTTTCCATATGAACAATTTGGCTTTTAAAATGAAGAATGCAGTTTTCAGAATAAGAATTAAGGTCTTCAAAATAAGCATTGCCATTTTTTTAAGACAAAAAAAAATGACTCTTTAGACAATGATCTATGGATATTTGGAGGAACTAAGGCATTTTATATGAAGATCATGAATTTTATGCTCAACAATTTAGCAGGGGTTTTGTAATTTATGACAGTAGTTTGTGGCAATATAACATACCAAACAAAGCCAACAGTGGAGATAAACATGCATTGTTTTAGATGCCAACTCGCATGGATCTATAGTGACGATGGCATTTTATGATGATTGATAGATGAATTATGGTGATTCACAAGTATACATGTGTTGAAACAAATAATAATTGTGTTTTTCAAACTTGTAATATCACAAACTTGACAAATTATGAAAATCCGAAGCACGAGACTACAAAAATAGAAGAAAAAATAATATTCCCGGCCAAAAAGCTGAGATCGAAAAGGAATATTTGGTTGTCTATAAGTATTTTATTGGTTGTTTTTCATGTTGGGTTCACCAAAATGTATAGGCTTAAATATGCACACTAAAAAATAAGGGTTAGTAGCACCGATTGATCTAATAAAAGAAATCAAATAAACTACTAATTATGAGCCTACGAACAACAACATAATAAATATTCTAATTGGAAATAAGCACACAAAGTAATGCAAACTGATAATAAGACTCCAACCTTCTATTTATTCTCTTTGATCGATGGAAGTGGTTTCACTCAGTAATGATTTTGGCAGCACTTCGACTCCGATGCTCCCAGAAAATATGATAAGTAATGATTGCTAAAAGACTATGTTGATAATTGGACATCAATTTGATGCATATTAATTTTGTGATGCAAATGTGAAGACTAAAGGTTGATTATATAGAAAACTGGGCTAAAATAAATGGTTGAGATCATGTAGAGAAAATCACGATCGATGGACGAGAAGAGATGTATTGTATTGTTATATATTAATGCATACCCTGCGACTTGTGCAATGGATGCTGATTCATGTATGTATACCTTGGGTATTAGTTGGATATGTGGTCTTATTATATGAGATGTATATTGTATTCAGTAGATGTATCTTTTATGATTAGTTATTTCTAGTTATTTTTCGTAGATTAATGTTTCTTAAGTAATTCTACGTCAAGGAACCCTCGAGATTTGTAATCTTTGTTGAGTTGTATTTATGTGTATGTCATGTATTTCATTATGCTGCTTCCGCATTGTTATCATTATTACTTGTAAACATTTAAATTTTTTTACCTTGTTAACTTAGTTGCATGTTTAGGTTTTCCCTTGGGTTCCCTGGTGGGGCATTATAATATCATTTAAGATATTTTCAATCTGGGAGAGAAAGTTTCAAAAAAACTAAAAATAGAAAGATTTTAGATTTTCAAAATTTTTTTTTTCCTGTTTATGAGGATTATTAATTATAATACCTCATATATTTTTTTAAAGATTTTTGAGGATTTAGTTGAATTAAAAATTTAATTAAATGAGAAATGTGGAATTAAAATCAAATTAGATGAAATTGAGTGAAATTAATTAGAAAATTGAATTAGAAGAAACAATGACTCAATGCATCTATCTCTCCAACTGGTGATCTAGAAAACACACATGAAACCTCCTCCCATTGGTATGCCTTTAACACTCAACAAACAACAATAAACCCTTCCTCACCACCTTGCCCAAGTCCTCTGTGATTGAAAGTCATATCTTCACTCTGCCACCTCACGATCAACAAAACTAGGGCTTCACAAGTCAGGAACTTGGATCTACCAACACAAGAATCTCAACCTTATTCAACCTCAATATTGTTCAACCTTCAACTCAACCTTACTCTGATACCATTTGATGCAGTCAAGGATGGAGAAAACTTGAGGATATCGGTCCAACCGTAGAAATCAACATACACAACGAAAGAAAACAAGACAAAATAGATAGAACAAGAGATTCAACCTTTTATTATCATCAAAAATAATTTAAAATAGATCTGCAACATGTTGTTTCACATGTCAGTCATACATGCCAAGAACACAAGCCTAATTACATTCAAAACCCTTCAAAATCCTTCCCAAACTAGGCCAAATAATCTTATGAGATCATCCTTCTCCTTAGGAATAAGTCTATAATCTTATAAAGCCATGGTATCATCAAGTTGGCCTTGAAAAGATTACATTCCCCAAGAAATGAGTAAATATTTTACACCCGAATAGGTCAGGACCCAAATCTTAAAGAACAACATCCAATGAAATATTTAAGAGATGTGATCATATAAAAATGTCGGCCTCAAATGTAATAATGAGCTAGCATGATCGCGCTCGGAAAAACCAACCGAAAGATCAAAAAATTGATCGGAAAACACAACGACCAACTGGGAAATGAAGAACACGGAAGACACACGAAGAATCTTCCACAAATCTTGCCTGATGAAACCAAATGAGTTGCAATCATACGATAAGATCCAAGATGAAGCCAAGAACACGCTATCACGACTGTAAACAAAAAGGACAAGCACAAATCAACCACCACAAAAAAAACCTAAAACTCTCCAACTGGAACATAACAGAAAACAAAGTAAAGGAAATATTTTTGGTTGATGCAAGATTGCCAAGATCCTAACATGCTCCTGCATAAGAAGAAACCCCTCATAGTGGCGGTGACTTGGACTTAGATTTCAATTTTGATGTGTTACTATAAATAGATGCCGGCTATGGACAATTTCTTATTTTCTATGTATTTTTTCATTTTATAGTACATGTATGTACATTGATAATGAAAGCAGTTAAACTTTGTTTTTATATCTCAATTCAACTTTAATACCATGCATTAAAGTTTTATGATGTATATGATAAATGCTTTATCAATCATATATAATAGATATTTGAATTTTTTTATATCTTTTAATTGTTGTCATTTTCTGCCCCTAAAAAATTTCCTCCCAAAAAATCTCTCCTGGAAACAAGTCCCCCACTCTCTTGTTGTCCTCATCTCAAAACTTGGTGGAAAATAGTAAAAAATTCTAAGAGGAAGCATGGTATGCCCCAAGATTTTTTTCAGTGTCCCACGTAGTTTTGTGATGGTGATCGACTTTTAGAGACAATGGGTCCAAGGGCCTAAGTTTCAGGATGGTGGGTGGCAGCCATGAGGTGGCTCAAAGTACATGAAAAATTAGTTATAAAAAGATGTGTAAGGAATAAGTATAAGAGCTGTAAATGAAAATTTTCCACTCACTTATAAACATAAAAAATCTGAAAATGATTGCATTGAAAATATGAAATTTGAACATTAACAATGGTGGGCAGAGTTTTGAAAATCTGGAATCAAAGTGCAAACCAAGAATAAGTATTAAGAATTGAAAATGAAACTTTGGCATACTAAATGAAGTTTAAAGATTTAAATTAATAACTAATCAACTTTAAAAATATGGAAATGATTGCATAAACAATAAGAATGGTGGGTGGAGGTTTAGGGTCAAAGGGAAACTCCCCTTTTAGGGGCCTTGATTGCATCTTTGACTGTGAATATGCAGAGATTTACAACAAGGGATATGTATTATGTAGATTTATATGGTCATGATTCATCATTGGTCTATTAGTTTCTTAGAATTATAATTTAATGGGGGTTTGGGGCCCCCCCATGGGGGTTTGAGGGTAAGAGTGAAGATTTAGAGAGATGGGTCTTGATCGTGGGGAAGAGAGAAGAGAGTGAGATAGAAAGAGGTAGAGAGAAGGGATGGAGGAAGACTGATATGGAGAAATAGGTCTAGAGTTCAAGGGATATAAAGAGAGTGAGAGAATGTTGATAGGAGTTTGTTGATTATTGAAATTTGATTAAGTTTGAAAATTTATAAATCTTCTAAAACCTAGAATATTCATTATAACTACAACATTTGGGGTCAAATTCTGACTCCAATTTGCGACGACACTACCATTTGTATGTGATTTTTGTGTTTTTTTCCAAGTTCTGCCAATGCTATCGTAATAGTGATGGTACTGTTAGAATTGAGACACCCGCGTGATTATAAACAAAAAAAAAAGAAAAAGAAAGGCTCATTTCTAATTTATCACGAAGAGGGCCTAACTATGGAAGATTGGAATCTTTGTATATGGTAGCCACAACTTGATCAGTTAGGCATTCGAGCTTTGTATTCTCATTAACTCAACTTAATTTTGATGGTATTTGTTGATTTAATGGAACAATATGAATGTTAATACTGGCATTGTTGGCATTGTTAATACTGGAAATGTCTTGATGGATCACGGGCTATAAGCTAGGGCATCATGCATTGTTTATGAGCTCACTATTTAATACTGGAATTGTTTACATCTTTGCATTTGGAATGCTTGATGACTCGCAAGCTTTGAGAGCTAGGGCATCATTGCTATTACCTTCAAGGAATTGTGTGAAGTGTTTGATCTCTCTTTATTTTTTTTGCTGTTGATATTCACTATATGGTACTCCCTGTTTATGATCATTTCATGAGGAAATGTCTCGATGGCTCAAAGGCTGCAAGTTAGGGCATCATGCATTGTTTATTAGCTCACTGTTTAATACTGGCATTTTTTACATCTTTGCATTTCGAATGCTTGATGACCTGCGAGCTTTGAGAGCTAGGGCATCATTGCTATTACCTTCAAGGAATTGTCTGAAGTGTTTGATCTCTCTTTATTTGTTTTTCTGTTGATTTTCACTATGTGGTACTCCTCGTTGATGACCATATCATGAGGAAATATCTTGATGGATCATGGGCTATAAGCTAGGGCATCATGCATTGTTTATTAGTTCACTGTTTAATACTAGCATTGTTTACATCTTTGCATATGGAATGCCTGATGACCCACGAGCTTTGAGAGTTAGGGCATCGTTGCTATTACCTTCAAGGCATTGTGTGAAGTGTTTGATCTCTCTTTATTTGTTTTTCTATAAATATTAACTATGTGGTACTCCCTGTTTATGATAATTTCATGAGGAAATGTCATGATGGCTCGTGGACTGCAAGCTAGGGCATCATGCATTGTTTATGAGCTCAATGTTTACAGCTGGCATTCATTTACATCTTTGCATTTGGAATGCTTGATGACCCGCGAGCTTTGAGAGCTAGGGAATCATTTCTATTACCTTCAAGGCATTCTGTGAAGTGTTTGATATCTCTTTATTTGTTTTGCTATTGATATTCACTATGTGGTACTCCCCGTTTATGATAATTTAATGAGGAAAAATATGGTATCTTCTTTCCTTTCTGCAGCATTCTTTTGAGTGCACATGTCTTGTAGCATGGTTTTTCTTTCAGAAGTGTATGGCTTGACTATGCACATGCATAATTGTAGATGAGGATCAGTATTAGGATTCTATTCATTGCTTAGATCTTCTTGATCTAAGCCCCATCTCTCTTTTCTTTGCAGGTTCTGGATCACGCAGGAGCACACTGGATTCATACCCAAGTCAAAAATTCATCACTTCAGGCAATGTCTGGTACCCTTATTATTTATGTTCATCCTCTTATGTATGCCTGTAATCTTGCATATTCTTCTGAAAGTTGGCTATGCTCACAACATGCCAGATGACTTTATCTTTCAATTCCTTTCCTTGTATAGTATATACAAGTTATTTGACATATATAGTATATACATGTAATCTTTAGATGTAGAAATTTCTTTTCCTTTACATGTATCTTTTCATGAAATGAACACAAATTAAACAAGATCATCTAATACTGAAAACTAGGGTACTGTAGTCACTCATCTAGTAATTAGTTTACCAATGTACAATGAGGTAACTATTTGTATATATATAAAACCATGAAGATGATGCTTAGGAGACAGTGGAGCTAGAGGAATATGTGAAAGATCTAAAATGCTTTGAAAAATAAAAAATCCTAAGGCTTTCAAACACCTAGGAGCCTGTAATAAATTAAAATGGAAGAAGATAGGTCCATGTATGATCTTAAGGTTTTTTTTTATCTAATGCCTACGAAGTTGACTTTCTAGAGGGCATAAATATCTCATTTCTATTCAATGTCAGTGATTTGTATAAATAGTGTGAAGGAGAGATTAGTATCTCACTTGTATTCAATGTCAGTGATTTGTATAAATATTCAAATTTGGGATCATTGTTGAAATTCTTCCTCATGTAGTGTATATTTATTCATGTTTAATAGGTTGTAACTCAACTTTCTAAATGTTATTGAACTCAAATAATTGTTAAAAATCTATTTGTGAGTTACTATGCTTCTTGGTGCATGTTTGGACATATCCATAGACACAACAACTCTTGGGTGCGTGTGTATGCATATATGTATGTGTATTTATGTTTATATATGTATATGTATATTTATATATGTGTGAGTGTATGTATACATATACCTATATATTTACATGTATATATATACATGAACATACATATATATGCATGTGTGTATATATATGTGTGTGTAAGTGTGTGTGTGTGTGTGTGAATATTTATGTATGTATATGTGTGTGTCTATATACACACACCCACACATACATACATACATATATACATACATGCATACATACATACATACATACATACATACATACATACATACATACATACATACATTTAGATCTTTCACATACACACATTCATACATACATAAATACATACATACATACATACATACATAAATACATACACACATACATACATACATACATACATACATACATACATACATGAATCTTTCATTTGGTTTGCACATATGGAATTTCATCATATTGAGTCATAATTATTAGTCATTATATGTCTACACCCCCCTTTCAACTCACATGGATCAACAAATAAATAGACTCAAACTCTTCAAAGAAACCTGATTGCAACCAACTAACTGCCCAAAACTGTTCCATAATAGTCATAAAACTAACTATCAAAACCAAATAGGCTTAATGGTGTTGTCAAGTTGACAACCAATGTTGTCAACTCGACAACATGGTGTCTCATACCCCCATTTAGGATATTTAGAAGGTTTTTCTACAAGTCCTTGGATCACTCAAGTGACCCCAAGGTTACAAAACTATCCCTTATGCCATTCAATGGCTTACATAACATTATTTTCAACTAAAATGAGAACCCCTCATGTTTAGAATGAAACACCCAAATTTCTAAAAGAGCTCAGGTCTGAAGTCAATTAAAGATACA
>MU227578.1:5587158-5601974 GCA_018584345.1 Thuja plicata | reverse complement strand
TGTATATATGTATGTATATATATATATATGTGTGTGTGTGTGTGTGTGTGTGTGTGTATATATATATATATATATATATATTTATATATATATATATATATAACAAACATAGCACCGACCAATCATATGACAGTCATGACTTGAGGTAGGAATTTGAGCTTTGTCTTCTCATTAACTCAATTTAATTTTGATGGCATTTGTTGATTTGATGGCACAATATGAATGTTAATACTGGCATTGTTTACATCTTTGCATTTAGAATGCTTGATGACCCGCGAGCTTTGAGAGCTAGAGCATCGTTGCTATTACCTTCAAGGCATTGTGTGAAGTGTTTGATCTCTCTTTATTTGTTTTGCTGTTGATATTCGCTATGTGGTACTCCCCGTTTATGATCATTTCATGAGGTAATGTTTTGATGGCTCACGGGCTGCAAGCTAGGGCATCATGCATTGTTTATGAGCTCACTGTTTGAGCACCACATGACCCTGTCATGAGATATGTTTGTTATATACATATACATATATACATACATATATATACATACATATCTATACATATATATGTATATACATATATACATATATATACATATATACATATACATATATATACATACATACATATATACATACACACACACACACACACACACACACACACACACATATGATGTTATTGCTGTCATTGCATGCTTGCTGCTATTGTGCACCATATATTGTTTTATATATACACTATTTATTTCATTGAGACCATGACTAGCTTGGCATTTGTAATGTATTTGCTGTTATTGGATCAATGTTTCCATCTTGTTGAGGTTGTAGATGAATTGAATCACCACTGCCATTCTATTTTGATAGCATGCAGTGTTTGATCTCTCTTTATTTGTTTTGCTGTTGATATTCACTATGTGGTACTCCCCGTTTATGATCATTTCATGAGGAAATGTCTTGATGGCTCATGGGCTACAAGCTAGGGTATCATGCATTGTTTATGAGCTCACTTTTTAATACTGGTATTGTTTACATCTTTGCATTTGGAATGCTTGATGACCCGCAAGCTTTGAGAGCTAAGGCATCGTTGCTATTACCTTCAAGGAATTGTGTGAAGTGTTTGATCTCTCTTTATTTGTTTCGCTATTGATATTCACTATGTGGTACTCCCCATTTATGATCATTTCATGGTGAAAAACATGGTATCTTCTTTCCTTTATGCAACATTCTTCTGAGTGCACATGTCCTATAGCATGGTTTTTCTTTCGGAAGCGTATGGCTTCACTATGCGTATGCATAATTGTAGATGAGGATTAGTAATAGGATGCCATTCATTGCTTAGATCTTTTTGATCTAACCCCCATCTCTCTTTTCTTTGCAGGTTCTGGATCATCAAAGGAGCACACTTGATTCATATCTGGGTCAAAAATCATCACTTCAGGCAATGTCTGGTACCCTTATTATTTATGTTCATCCTCTTATGTATGCCTGTACTACTTGAATTCTCTATAATAGACAAGCGTGATGCAATATTATTGCTTTAATTGTATGCTTGCTATTGTCATGCACCATATATTATTTTATACACTGTTTATTTCATTGAGACTGTGAGCTTGGAATTTGTAATGTATTTGTTGTTATTGGATCAATGCATTTTTCCCTTGAGCTCAGGAATCATGCAATGTTATTGCTATCATTGTATCCTTGTTGTTGTTGTGTGCACCATATATTGTTTTATACACTATTTATTTCATTGAGACCATGAGCTTGGCATTTGTAATGTATTTGCTGTTATTGGATCAATGTATTTTGTGCTTGAGCTCGGGAATCATGCAATGTTATTTCTGTCATTGTATGCTTGCTACTGTTGTGCACCATATATTGTTTTATACACTGTTTATTTCATTGAGACTGTGAGCTTGGAATTTGTAATGTATTTGTTGTTATTGGATCAATGTATTTTTCCCTTGAGCTCGGGCATCATGCAATGTTATTTCTGTCATTGTATGCTTGCTGCTGTTGTGTGCACCATATATCAATGTGTTTTGCCCACTTATTCATTATGTTGTCATACTTATTCACTATTTTCATTATTGTTACTTTGTTTTAGGTCTTCTCAATGGATAGAACATTTGGTATTGAATGTTGTCATTTGGATTCCTTGGAAGAACAGTTCTCCAAATTATTTAATGTGCGTGATGATAACATCAAACATGATATTCTCTACCTCTTGAAACATAATATTGTTGGCTCGCATGTACACAATGGGGTGATCTATAAACTAGTATTTTCTACTCTCTTTGAAGTTACTGGTCAGTTAGAATGGGTCTTGAAGGTTACTAAGCATCTGGTTATTTCCAACAATTCAGAAAAAGTTGCGCAGGGAATTCAGACCATCAATCCAAACATTATCTCTGACAGGCTTGGCTCAATTTTTGATAATAGAGCTGGCTTTGGATATAAAATGGTGGAGGCATGGGAGGTGTTCAAGCTATCTTGTGCTAATGATGACTACACTGCTATGAGTATCTTCCATGGTCACAATGAAGATTTTTTCACTTGTGACAATAAGAATGTTATGATGGACTACTTCTTTGGAGTTGGCATTTTTGTCAACAAACTAGGTCATCTTTAGATCAAACATAGACATGAAACTTAACTGTTTAACATAATGTTTGGAATACTCTTCTTTGTAAATGTTTTTCTTGATACATACTCAAGGTCTAGATATCCATATGTTCATCATCATTACAAAAACTTATCTATCTAATGATATTGCTATCTGGATTCAAAAACTTATGTAAATATGATTATCAAAACTTATGTAAATCTGATTATCATTACAAAAAATTATGTAAATCTGATTATCAAAACTTTTCATTATCTTGTGATATTTCTATCTAGATTCAAGTGTATATTTTTTGATTCAAACTCATTGACTCATGTTTCATCCATGAATTTGACATGCACAAATTGCTTATCATGTATAAAACAACATATGGTGCACAACAACAAGAAGCATGCAATGACAATAATAACATCATACATATATATATGTATGTATATATGTATATGTATATGTATATATGTATGTATATATATGTATATACATATGTACATATATATATGTATGTATATATATGTATACATATGTATGTATATATATGTATATGTATATGTATATGTATATGTATGTATATGTATATGTATGTATATGTATGTATATGTATATGTATATGCATATGTATATATATGTATATGTATATGTATATGTATATGTATATGTATGTATATGTATATGCATATGTATGTACTATGTGGCCATACTCCCCATTGGTACTATGTGGTACTCCCCGTATATATTTGTTTTTTTGTTGATATTCACTATGTGGTACTCCCTGTTGATGATCATTTCATGAGGAAATATCTTGATGGCTCGCGGGCTGCAAGCTAGGGCATCATGCATTGTGTATGAGCTCACTGTTTAATACGAGAATTGTTTACATCTTTGCATTTGGAATGCTTGATGCCATTATTTTGTTCTTTTGTTGTTCATGGACCATTCTTTTTAATACCTAACTACATCTCCCATTAAAATTTCATCAAAACTTTTCATTATCTTCTGATATTGCTATCTGGATTCAAGTGTATATTTTTTTAAGTCAAACTCATTGACCCATGTTTCATCCACGAATTTGACATGCAAAAATTTCTTATCATGTCACAAAAATCGTTGATGTGTCAACAATGACCAGTGTAGGTGACACATGGTTCAACTTCAATTCATACAATTGGAAGTACCCGGGAAAGTGAGTAGATTCTAAATATCAATATTTTGGCCACAAATATAATAAGGATGAAGCATGATGAGGAATGGAGATAGAAAATAAGAAATTAGCCTCGCATGTAGTGAACATGGAAAAGGGTATATTAGAGCCTACTCATCTTTCCCAAGTAGTCCCAATTGTTTCAAGTGGAGAAGAAGTAATGAGAGGAATTGTCGAAACATCAATAATTTTTGTGAGATTAGCTTGTTAACTGCAGCTGACACACGACAATTTGTGAATGTCAAACTATACACTTGAATCTTGATAGCAATATCACAATTTGACATGCCCCCAACTGTAGATTCCTTTACATGCATTTCAATGTTTGGTAAGGACTAAAATTCCAAATCACAACTATGCATATGGTTTCCATCAAGTGCAGTTAGGATGTTGCATTTATATGTACTGTGATTGACAATAGTCATTTTTCAATTTAATTTGAGATGTTGTCTACATAATTAGTATGTTTATTTTTATTGCAATTATAATTATTATGGATGAACAAAATAACCAACTAAACAAAATGATATGTTGGAATGACAGTGCAATATTTATCGATATAGCGTCGATGGCTTCGATAAATGTGCCTATGTGTCAATGTAGTGTTGGCCCTTGTGTGTTGAAGACGTCACACACAACAAGTAATCTTGGGAATCCATTTTGGGGTTGCCCAAATAGGAAAAGGCCTGGATATGGAATTATATTTTAATGTTTAAAAGTAATGTGACAAGTTATAATCATTTTAGGAAGAACTGATGTAGATTTGGTATTGCAGGGAAATAGTGGATGTCAATACTTTCGGTGGGTTGATGAAACCACATTTACATCTACCCCATCTATGTCTATAACTGATGTAGGAAATGAGTGTAACTTTTTCAAGGCTCGAGAGGCAGCTAGTGCTGCCGAGATTGCTTCAATGGTGAAAGCGGAAATCATGTTTTTGCGATGCATTCTTTGTGTAGTTTGTGCACTACTTTGTTGGGACCATATGCATAAATGTGATTAATAGATGGCTATTGTAAATACTAAATTTTTTTTAGAATTTAATGTAGATACATTGGACATATTTTGATAAACTCATGAACTTATTGTTGTTTATGACTTCATTATGATTTTCTATATCTTGGATGGGTTTTTGTAAATTTTATCCTTGTTCCTTTCAGAAGTATATGGCTTGACTATGCACATGCATAATTGTAGATGAGGATCAGTAATAGGGTGCCAGGCATTGCTTAGATCCTTTGGATCTAACCCCATCTTTTCCTTCCTTGTGGGGTTTGGATCATATAGGAGCATACTAGATTCAACCCCGAAGACATTGGCAAGGATCACCCAACTTCATAAAACAAGAACGGAAACAACCCAACTTAAAAGTAGAAGACATACAAACCTATTTAGTGATCATATTGTGATGATGGTGGAGTCTGATGCTGCTTCAATGACATCAGGTAGTGAGGTAGTGATGATGGTGGAGTCTGATCTCTTCTATAAACACATCACATTCCATAAGGTGTTAAAAGGCCCAGATGGGCAGAAATTCAAGCAAAAGGCTCTGGAGGCTGCTAAGTCTTTTGTACACCTTTTGCTTGGTAATTTGAAGCCATCAATGGAAAATTACAATCCTAAACAATTAGTATACCATTGATGGATTTATAATTATTAAGTGAAAGGGAGTTCTCTGATCCGGAACCCCCTTTGGCGATGATCCTGTGCAGTTCCACTTAGACACGACACGTTCCTTAGAAGACTTTTAATCTCATAACAGTTAAGAAACATAAATGTAGGCATCATGGTCATAATTATTTGGAGACACAACATAAAAAACCAGGAGAACATATGGTGTTAGAAGGCCCATATAGGCACAAATTCAATGGTACAATTATGGTCTTGTAAAGATAAACTGAAACTGAAATTTTGGAAAAGTTCATAACTATGAACAAACTTTTCCTAGCCTTGCTGAAATTCCAGTTCCATTTTATCTATTCAAGACCATAATTGTACATTGAATTTAGGCCCATCTGGGGCCTTCTAACACAATATATTCTATGCAGCTGAGATACATAAATGTAGATATCACAACAGATGAGAAACATAAATGTAGATATCATGGTCAAAATTGTTTAGAGACACAACATAATTGAGTTGTATACCCAGACGATGCAACACAACCACTAGATATTATATTTTAATGTTGAGTGTGTAGTTATATTAGGTTAATTTTAGGGAAAAATATGTGTATAAATAATAAGCCCAACCTCATTTCAAGGGTTGGCAAAATTGATGATTTTGTAGTCCAATACTATCAACATTTCATTTTCTCAATAGTTGTAGAGCTCAATGCTCAGTAGTTCTTAGCTATTAGATGCTCCTTTGGAGCCACGGATGTACACACCAGTGATGCTAGAACACTTTGTTAATGAAGAAGGAAGAACAATTTATGTCAATGAAGTTGTGATGTTCTGATCTCCGAGTTAGCAATCTCTTTTGTGCTGTATGTTTCTAATGTCCTTTTCTCTGATGTTTTATTAGATTAGATGATCTCATTCCCCTTGCTATTGAATATGTATGAATTGATGGTTCTATATGTATTCAGTATTTAGTGTAGTTCATTAAAGCATTGTTGATATTGGACATATAGTGCATAACTATAAGTAGAAGTAATGAACTCTTAACTCTAGCCTATCTTTTGCTATTTATTTGGTAAACTAATGCGTGCTTGCAGGAAACCCCTACCTATCACTGAAATCCCCAAAGGAGACAAGTAAAAAAACCAGGTATCCACTCAAACAAAACAATCACTTGCCCAACTTAGCTCCACGCATCGTCAAGACTCAACACTTAGGTGCTTGAAGGCCCGGAGAATTTATTCCCCGGAGAACCTTTACAGGCAAAGTTGGCCGGTACCCTGGTACCTGGTGACAACTCTTCATTTGTTGATGAGACAGGTCACAAAGTCCCTTCAACAGAAACCAAATACTTTGCAATCACAGGATAAGCTCCAGGACGAAGCCAAGAACACATTTTCACGACTACAACCGAAAAGGACAAGCACATATTGACCACCACCAAAAAATGCCCAACTGGAACATAACAAAAAAAAAACTAAAGGAAATATTTTTGGTTGATGCAAGATTTCCAAGATCCTAAGATGCTACGACATCAGACACCTCAAGTAAAAGAAAATGTTCCATAAGAGCAACTTATGAACATTTGACAAGCTGTGGAACATAAATCCCATGCTTATTTTTTATCCAAACATCCTCTTCATCTGCAACTCTCTACCTTTGCACGTATGCACTCTCCTCTATTAGATTCATCCACTTACTCCTCTATGTATTCACTCCATCATATTTTCTACCAACACCAGATCTTGGATTAATACCTCTTCCTTTTTGCATAACTGATCTACCTCTGTTACAAACCCTCATCTGTTCAACAACCAAAGTCACATGTTGGTCCACTTTACCCTTCTTTCAATCATGAATAGATCCCCTATCAATTTGCGAAGGTCTTCCCAATAGAACATGACAAGTACTCATAGACATCATATCACATAACACTTCATCTCTATAAGGTCCAATGTTGAAATTAACCAAACATTGCTCTTTAACCTCCACCATATGATTATCAGAAAACCAACCTATCCCATAAGGAAAAGGATGTTTAAGCCTCTTCAAGATAAGATTTTGCACTATCTCTTCTTATACAAATTTTTTAGTACTACCACTGTCCATAACAACTTTACACCATTTACCTCCTGATTTACAAATAGTCCTAAACAAACTCCTCCTTTGTAAAGGTTCATCTTCCTGCTTACTCAACATAACTCTCCCAAGAATAAGAGACTCTCCTATTTTAGGCTTAGATTCATTTTACACAACCTTACCAACAGTTTTTTCCTCATGTGCCATAAGATTTTGTTTAGACATGCTCTTACTACTTTCTTTAGTACATTGAAAAGCCCTATGTCCTATGCCACCACATTTGAAACAAGTGCCCTTGAACTCCTCACTACCATTCCCTCTTCTAGGTAGCTTCTAATCAGATTCAACTTCAATGGGTTGCTTCTCCTTTCCATTGTTGCTAACTTTATTTTCTTTCCCTCTAAGGTTACCTTGTCTCCTCTTTAACTTATCTTCTATTCTTAATGCATACTGATAAGCATCCTCAATAGTACTAATCTTCAACATACTCAACTCATCCTGAATATTAAATCTTAGACCATTAACATGCCTAGCCACCTTCTTCTTAGATACATCCTTGTGACCAGATCTGATAGCCATCTTATAGAACTCCTTTGTATATTCCTCCACACTCATGTCTTTTTGCCTCAAATTTTGCAACTTCTTGAACAACTCTAATTTATAATTTTTAGGAATGAATTTAGCTTTTAACCTAGCAACCATCACCCTCCATCTAGTGATTTTCATCTCACCATGTTCTTCTCTATCTTTATATAATTCCTTCCACCACAAGGTAGCATGACCCTTCAACTTAGTCTGTGCTAACCTAACCCTCTATGGGTCTTTGATATCTTCAAGCTCAAAGTAATCTTCTAACTCTCCATTTGAGTCTATCAAATCCTCAGGATGCAATGAACTGGTGAAAGTAGAAACATCCATCTCATGAATTTTACTTACTTTTTCCATAGCTCTTAACAATCTCTGCTCATCTGTAGGGATCTCAACATCTACAAGTATTGGCTTAAATCTGCAGAAAAAAAAATGAGGGTTAGTAGCACTGATTGATCTAATAAAAGAAATCAAATAAGCTACTAAATATGAGCCTATGAACAACAAAATAAGTTATATTATAATCGGAAATAAGCACACACAGTAATGCAAACTAATAATAAGACTCCAGCCTTCTGTTACTTCTCTCCGATCGATGGAAGTGGTTGCACTCAGTAATAATTCTGGCAACACTTCGACTCTGATGCTCAGAGGAAATATAATTCAATTAGCTCAGCTAGTGGGATATACTCGCATTTTAGAAAAGGTTGTCTTGGAGGACGTGGTACATTGGGTTGAGGTTGAGAAACATTGACAGTTTGAACCTTCGTGTTAGGGGTTTGATTATTCTCCAATGGTGTGTCCATTATCTAGGTTAGATTTTGCACAGGTGCCCCTTTTAATGAGATCTTCGGTTGGGCCTAATTGACTTTCTTAACATAAATGACACCATCACTTGTGGAATTGTTTTTCTTATTCCACCATTTTTATTTTTCAAAGTTGTTCTTGGTGTTTTGGGTTGCTGAGGATCAGCAAGGACTCCTCTCTTGATCAAGTTTTTCTCGCATCTACTACCTTGCTCAATCAGTTGTTTAAAATTAGGTGCGATTTGAAGTTCGACAGCGTAAGCCATATCTGGGATAAGGTTATTGACAAACATGGCTATTAGATCCTATTTTGGGACATCATAGAAAATCCTATTAGCATTAATTCTCCATCTTTGCAAGAGGTTGGCAAAGGACTTTCATTCTTTTTGTTTAGTATCGCGCATGTCTTTGGTGTTGACCTTGAGTTCAATGTTAATGTGGAAGTCTTCTATGAAATTTTCAGCAGGTTCCTCCCAAAACTGGATACCATGGGGTAGATGTGAGAACCATTCCATTTTTGGGGAGACCAAGCTTTGAGAGAATAGTCACATAAGGTATTATTTTTTCTGAGTGAACTCTATGAAACTAGCAAATAAATCTCTAATATTTTCTATAGGATATGTCTTTCCTCTGTACTCGTTAGACATCAACATCGCAAAGTGTGCAGGAAATGGAGGCATCAGAATTGAAAGGTCAAATGGGTAAGGGTATAAGTATTCTGAGGTATAATACTTTGTTTTCCCTTGATTTTGAATGCTGGCATGTCATTTCCCAAGTTTCACAACTCTTGAATCAAGAGGTCAGTTTGATCTTGAGGGAGATCTCCAAGGTTGAGTGTTTGCTTGATAGCTGGTAGAGGAGCTTGTCTCAGATTCTTAAATTGTGGTACATGAATATAAGATCTATGAGGGATTTGATTATGGATGCCAGATGGAAGGTTATGTTGAAAATGGGGTGTATTTGGAAAGGTTTTTGGTTGTTTTCTGGGTTTCTATTGGAACAAAGATCTAACTCTCAGTGGTTGTTGAATCAACATAGGACCAACTGAGAAAGATCCTAATTGTCTTGATTGGGTTTGAGAGATAGACCTAATTGGAACGTTAGAAAAGGGGTTGTAGTAACCTTGGCCTATTGAAGATGTAGAATGGATACTTGTGATGGTGGCCAAAGACATTGTTTGAGATGAGATATTCATGGCAGAAGCGTTGGTAGTATTTTTGTAGGTAGGGATCCCTTGAGGTATCATATGGTTTTGGTTAAGTTCCCATGTTGAAGAAGAGCTAGTCTCTGTTGATGTTTGGGATGTCATTGTTTTAGAGGTTTAAGGCATGAACATGAATTGAGATATGACATTATTTGTTGGAAGTTGAGAAGTAGTGTCATGTACTGATAAAGGGTTCTCATGACTTATTGTAGAGACATCAAACCTAGAAGGAAGTTTGACTCCTTTTCTCAGAAGCATTGCTAGGTAATTTTGGGGATTATGTTAGACTATGTTCTCTACAACTAGAGATGAATATGCATCATGTTCAATGTATTCCAGCTCTTCTTTAGTTATACTTGGAATCTCTTTGATCCGTGAGGTTGTGATGATTTAGGAATGTTTTCATGGTATACAAACATATCAATTTGTTCATAGGGGTTAATCTCTAGTTCTTCTTCCCATGGAGGGAAGGGATTAATTAAATATTCCTCTTTTTGTTGTTTGGATCTAGACCTGGTGATTGGTCCACAACCCAGAGTATTCATGGGCATATCCAAAGAGTTACTCATTGAAAGTGTTTGAGTTTGGTTTAAGTTGATGTATTTTGTAGAATGTTTAAGTGTGTCTTTAGATGAAGTCTATATAGAGGAAGATGTACCTATATGATTCAAGACTGTTTGAATGTTTTGACTCGTCAGTTCTAACGACATGCAACCCTTGATGGAAAACTTAATAGAGTTGGTTGAAAATTTTGTTGACCACACGTAAACTAGAAAAAGAATAAACATGAAAAAGAAAACTCTTTCGATATGAACAATTTGGCTTTTAAAATGAAGAATACAGTTTTCAGAATAAGAATTACGGTCTTCAAAATAAGCATTGCCATTTTTTTAAGACAAAAAACTATGACTCTTTAGAAAATGATCAGTGGGTATTTGGAGGAACTAAGGCATTTTATATGAAGATCATGACTTTTAAGCTCAACGATTTAGTAGGGGTTTTGCAACTTATGACAACAGTTTGTGGAAATATAACAAACCAAACAAAGCCAACAATGGAGATAAACATGCATTGTTTTAGATGCCAACTCGCATCAATCTATAGTGATGATGACATTTTATGATGATTGATAGATGAATTATGGTGATTCACAGGTACACATGTGTTGAAACAAATAATAATTGTGTTGTTCAAACTTGTAATATCAGAAACTTGAAAAATTATGAAAATCTGAAGCACGGGACTACAAAAATAGAAGAAAAAATAATATTCCCGGCCAAACGGCCGAGACTGAAAAGGACTATTTGGTCATTTGCAAGTATGTTAATGGTTTTTTTTTTCATGTTGGGTTCACCAAAATATATAGGCTTAAATATGCACACTAAAAAATAAGGGTTAGTAGCACCATTTGATCTAATAAAAGAAATCAAATAAACTACTAAATATGAGCCTACGAACAACAAAATAAGAAATATTCTAATAAAAAATAAGCATACAAAGTAATGTAAACTGATAATAAGACTTCAGCCTTCTATTTCTTCTCTTTGATCGATGAAAGTGGTTGCACTCAGTATGATTCTGGAAGCACTTCGACTCCGATGCTCCCAGAAAATATGATAAGTAATGATTGCTAAAAGACTATGTTGATAATTGGACATCGATTCGATGCATCATTTTGTGATGCAAATGTGAAGAATAAAGGTTGATTATATAGAAAACCAGGCTAAAATAAATGGTCGAGATCAATTAGAGAAAATCATGATCGATGGACGAGAAGTGATGTGTTGTATTTTATGTATTAATGCATACCCCGTGACTTTTAATGCACTTAGAAAAATGAACCGAAAGATCGGGAAACTGATCGGAAAACACAACAACCAACCAGGAAATGAAGAATAGGGTAGACACGTGAAGAATTTCCACAAATCTCATGTGATGAAACCAAATGAGTTGCAATCATAGGATAAGCTCCTAGATGAAGCCAAGAAAACGCTATCACGACCGCAAACAAAAGGGACAAGCACAGATCATCCGCCACAAAAAACACCTAAAATTCTCCAACTGGAACACAACAGAAAACAAAGTAAAGGAAATCTTTTTGGTTGATGCAAGATTGCCAAGATCCTAATATGCTCCTGCATCAGAAGCAACCCCTCATAGTGGCGCTGACTTGGTCTTAGATTTCAATTTTGACGTGTTACTATAAATAGATGTTGACTATGGACAATTGTATATTTTCTATGTATTTTTTGTTTTTATAGTTGAAACTTGTAGTCTTTTGTTGAATTTTGTTCTATATAATATATATGTACATTGATAATGAAAGCAGTTAAACTTTGTTTTTAAATCTCAATTCAAATTTAATACTATGCATTAAGGTTTTATAATGTATATGATAAATGCATTATCAATATTATATAATAGATATTTGAATTTTTTTATATCTTTTAATTGTTGTCATTTGCTGCCCCTAAAAAATTTCCTCCCAAAAAATCTCTCCTGGAAACAAGTCCCCCACTCTCTTGTTGTCCTCGTCTCAAAAATTTGGTGGAAATAGTAAAAACTTCTAAGAGGAAGCATGGTATACCGCAAGATTTTTTTTAGTATCCCACGTATTTTTGTGATGGGGGACAAATTTTAGAGACAATGGGTCCAAGGGCCTAAGTTTCAGGATGGCAAGTGGTAGCTAGGAGGTAGCTCAAAGTACATGAAAACTTAGTTATAAAAAGATGTGTAAGGAATAAGTATAAGAGCTGTAAAAGAAAATTTTCCACACTCACTTATAAACATAAAAAATCTGAAAATGATTGCATTGAAAATATGAAATTTGAACATTAACAATGGTGGGCAGAGTTTTGAAAATCTGGAATCAAAGTGCAAAACAAGAATAAGTATTAAGAATTGAAAATGAAACTTTGGCATACTAAATGAAGTTTAAAGTTTTAAAGTAATAACTAATCAAGTTTAAAAATATGCAAATGATTGCATAAACAATAAGAATGGTGGGTGGAGGTTTAGGGTCAAGGGGCAACTCCCCTTTTAGGGGCCTTTATTGCATCTTTGACTGTGAATATGCATAGATTTACAACAAGGGATATGTATTATGTAGATTTATATGATCAGGATTCATCATTGTTCTATTAATTTCTTAGACTTATAGTTTAATGGGGGTTTGAGGGCCCCCCATGGGGGTTTGAGGGTAAGAGTGAAGATTTAGAGAGATGGGTCTTGATCATGGGGAAGAGAGAAGAGAGTGAGAAAGAAAGAGGTAGAGAGAAGGGCTGGAGGAAGAGCGATATGGAGAAATAGGTCTAGAGTTCAAGGGATATAAAGAGAGTGAGATAATGTTGATAGGAGTTTTTTGATTACTGAAATTTGATTAACTTTGAAAATTTATAAATCTTCTAAAACCTAGAATATGCATTATAACTCCTAGAGATCTGAAACCACTCAAAAAAATCTTGCCAATATATACATGGAATATAGTTTTAAGTATAAAAAGGAAAAATCACATACTAAAAATATGAAATGTTTTATTTCATGTATATATTTTGATGAAGAGAATGAGAATGAGAGTAAAAGGTTATAAGGATAAGGTTTCTTAAGGCATGGCGACAATACCATTACTTGAATCACTTCTCATGGAGGACTATAAAATGGGTACATGTAGACATGAAGTCATTCAAGATTATTTTCTATTAGTTCCCCTTTCATGGGCTTTGGAAATGTGGCTTGCAATTGTCCCTCACAACAAAATTGGGCATTTGGGCGTTTACTAAATGATCCTAAAATAACCGATTAGGGCTTGGATTGTCCAGACACTGTCCGCTCTCGTACAAGAATTATTTTAGTCATTTTAAAACAGTTCTATTTTTCATTTTTCTTAGTATATAAAAAGAATATTAAAAGAACTTAAAAAAGAGTGGTGTGAATTATTTTTTCAAAAATATTGTTTTATTTTGATGACGATGGTGATAACTTTTTTTTTTAATATATTTATGTTAAATTTGGTATTTAAGAGTAGGTTATCTATATGATTCAAATATACCTTATATAAATTGTATGAGATGTGAAATCAAATAAGAATGAAAAGGAGAGTATAATAATTTGAGTTAAACTTTTCAGAAATGAAATTTATCATTTTCTTATTGATTCGTAATAACAATTTGCATCTATACAATGTCGAAATAAATCACAAATGTAAAACTTGTGCAAATAATGATTGTTGATGAAGTAGATGTGCTCAAATGATTTGTGATGTTTTTTTGTTTATGTTGAAACATTTTCTTGTTTGATTTGAGACGATAATTAAGTTTTAACTAGCCAATAGGCTTTCCCTGCGAGAAAGCTCGTCACGTACAAACCCATCGAAAAAATTGTCTCACGCTCCTAGATCATTTTCTGACACTACTAAATTATTTTTAGGTTATTCAAAGTTGGTAGTATCTTATGCACAAGAAACTAAACTCCACTTGTCATGTACATTTTTTAGATTGTGGTGTTAGGTCTACTTGAAGGAATTGTGTGCGTAGGATATGTGCATTTGGTGCAGAAGCACACCTAACTCAAACCCTAGCTCCTTATTTCTAGCATGTACTGACTCTAGCCAAGTCAGGAGAGTGTGTGTGGACCTTAGAAGGTCATTTTTTTTATTTCCCTAAGATGGATATGACTAGGTCAATCCATGTCTAGATAGG
>MU227578.1:5478619-5546648 GCA_018584345.1 Thuja plicata | reverse complement strand
TACAGTGACTGAGAAAGAATTGTTAGCAGTAGTTTATGCTTTGAACAAATTCTACCATTATGTAACTGGTTATCCTATCTATGTTCATACTGACCATGCAACAATTAAGTATCTCATGAACAAACCTACCATAACAGGTAGGTTAGCAAGATAACTTCTTCTATTGTAGGAATTTGACATAACAATCATTGACAAGCCAGGAAAAGAAAATGTGGTAGCTGATAATCTATCTAGACTTCATCATGCTGAAGAAGATACTACTTTGATAGATGATACATTTCCAGATGAATGTTTGTTTCATATTGCTATCCAGAATCCATGGTGTGTAGATATAGATAACTACCTAGTAGCTAATAAAATGCCCACACATTTCTCTTATAAGGAAAATAAGCTGCTTGTGGAGAAAAGCTTCCATTTCTCTTGGATTGATAGCATATTATTTTACACTGGACCTGACCAAGTCATGAGAAGATGTGTAAGAGAAGATGAGACATATGACATTCTTCATGCATGTCACAATGAACCATGTGGAGGGCACTTTGCAACCAAACAAATAGCACAAAATATTTTAACAACTAGCTACTATTGGCCTACACTTCACAAAGATGAAGAAAGTTATACAAGAAAGTGTGACAAATTCCAGAGAATGGGTCGACCAACAAGATCAGATGAAATGCCCTTAAACCCATAGGTGGTGGTAACACCATTTGATAAATGGGGCATGGACTTTATTGGTCCAATAGATCCTCCATCTAATGGCAAATCATACATACTGGTATGCATAGATTACCTGACCAAATGGGTCAAAGTTAGAGCAATGAAGCATGCAAGAGATCATAAAGTTGCTGAATTTCTGTATGAAGAAATTTTTACTAGATATGGCGTGCCAAGAGAACTTGTTACTAATTAGGGTACACAATTCACCTCCAATCTGATAATAGAACTCATGAAGTAATATAATATCAGACATCGGAAGTCAAGCCCCTATTACCCCCAAGCCAATGGACAAGCAGAAGTAACAAATCGGGAAATAGAAGCAATTTTAACAAAGACAGTTCATTTGCATCACCGAGATTGGAGCAGAAGACTATCAAAAGCAGTCTGGGAATATAGAAAAACATGGAAGACTACCACAAGGTTCACACCATTTGAACTATTATATGGAAAAACAATAATGTTACCGATCGATTTTGAGCACAAAACATTAAGAACAACGCTGGAGTTAAACATTGATCTTCCTACAGCACAGAAGGAGTGATTGCTGCATCTCAACTCTTTGGATGAAATGTGCAAGTCTGCCCTGCAGTGCACAAAAATTGTCCAAAAGCAAAGAAAATAGTGGCACGAATCCCATATCAAAAATAAGCAGTTCACAATTGGAGATTGGGCATTGTTATATGATTCCAGATTCCAGGAGATACCAGGCAAGTTGCAGACACGATGGCTGGGTCCTTATTAAATCAGCCATGTATTTACGAATGGAGCAGTCCAATTGACCACAATTGACCCTGTTCAATTCAAGATATTAGTCAATGGCCATAGGCTAAGGTTGTATCACCAGCCACAGATGAAAGAAGAGTTCCTGTAGTAGTTAAAACAACCAATTTTAAAGGATCAACAGGTAATACTTCCTGCAGTAGAGGGTGTCAACCTTTCTTCCTACAGCTCCCTAGTGAAAATTCCTTCAAAGCATGACCATAATAAAAACTTTATGATCACATAAAGTTTAAAATTCCTCATTCACTTTCTATATTTTTCTTTTTCAACCCACTTCATTTCTTAATCTTCCATCCACCCACATTCCATTTCATCATATTTCTATGCTTTCAATAAGAAATAATGCGCTGACACATGCAAACGCCGACACCATCATTCCACTCTCGCCAATCTTTCCTACTACATGCGATGATCAATTTATAGGTACAATTTTTTCAAATTTATTTCCATTTTTAGCGCATGTATTTAGTTGGTTATATTGAATACTGCAATAAATGTATCGTTGCCGCCTTCAATCTAGTTCCGCACCATCTGCCAAGTCTGACAAGTGAGGACACTTGTCAATATTTTGTAGGGGGCAGGGAAGTGTGCCAATTTCCAAAAGTGTCATTTCTATTTACACATTAAAAGATCCCCAAATCTGTACTTTGGCATTGTCTTAATTAAAATCTAGCTGCCGCATCACACAAGTGTCAAATTGTCGTACCTTTATTCCGAATAAACCTCTAACTGTCAGACTAGATGTGACCCAGTATTAAAACCCTCTCTCGCATGAACATTTATGATTCATTCTATTAAAATACATTATTATTGTCCATATCAAGAAACCAGAAGAGTTTGAAAGAGGGTCTGTGGGTTTACAGAAAGTAGTCTAAAATTTAAAAAGAAGTAGAGCAGAGGTTAAGAAGAGCAAAGATTAAACAGAGAAAAGATTCAATTAGGTAAAACAAATGGGAGGTCAATTGCAGTGGCATGAACTAGTGGTTCATAATATTTTGCTAGCTGACGTAGAGACTGTAAGAAGATTTAATACCTGTCTATGGTTGGCGTATTTCTTAAAATTGACGGAGTTTGATGATGAAGTAGCAGTAGAATTTTCAAACACATTTGATGAGGGCCATGCAATGGTATGGGGATTTCCAGTTGTTGCAATAGAGGAGTGAATAGCGGAAGTGACCAGTTTGCCAGCAGTAGGGGAACATTATCCCAATGCCCATGATGCCAGGTCAGCCAGGGCTCAATTCACCCTACCAAGAGACCCTCCATTGGAAATCACTAAGTAGGGATGCAAAAGGATGTCCATTCCTCCACCATACCAGGAGTTGGCTACACACATTATAAGGTATTTCACCTGTGAGGGATGATTCTATAATTTACATGCACATCATTTTAAGATGCTTATTTATATATGACATAATATTCCAGTGAATACAACCAATTTTCTATTTAATATGCTGTGCATTAGTGCCGAAGAAACACAAAAAGGGAAAGACAACTCTGTGACTGACCATGCCCTGATTAAATTACTCATAGAAATATCTCTTAGGGATTCCTCCCCTATGACATGGGTAGAGTTCTTCCATCATAAAACCCTTCAGCCCCAAATTGCCCCTAATATGCAAGATAACCAAGATAATGTAGTCTCCCTTGATTCAGTTGCTGAGAAAAATACCCAAGGGAAGAACCTAAAAATTTACAAGAAAAGGTGCCTTTAACTGCTCACATGAGAAAGATACCTTCTGCTACCAGAATAAAAGGAAAACGTAAGTTGGAAGGAGAAACTTCAGTTCTTGTAGCTGAACCTCAAAAACCTCAAGCTTCAAGAAAGAAGAAAATGAAATCAGTTCCTGCAGCCACTACTCCTACAGCCACTACTCCTACAGTAGAGACGACAAAAAGAGATAGTAAGAAAAAGGCCATAGAAATTGAGGAAATCCATGTAAGAAGAAGCCCTAGGATGAGAGGGAAGATTCCTAAAGTGTCCACCAAAATCCAGCCCTCTTCCCCCAAGCAATTTAGAGAGGAAACTCCTATCCATGTTGTTTCTGACGACTCTCCCAATCAGCCTGAGATGCCTAACATTCCTCAAAATCTAGAGGAGGAATGTGGTGATGAACCAAATGTATGTCAGAATGACCCAGGAATCAGCCATCAGGATATTCCAACTCAAGAGGAAGAAACCTTTATAGCTCACCAGCCAGCTTGTGCAAGAAATGCTTTAGTTCCCTACAAACGAACTTGGTTGATAAAATTCCTAGAGTAGTCATATAGAGAGAAAAGAAAGAAGGATAATCATGATGGAAGTAGTGATTCAATTACCCTACAAACACTTATCTTCCACTTATATAATAATCATGTAATGATAACCACTCTATGGGGGGAAGAAAAGAAGAAACTGTAGAAAGAAATAACGGAACAAAAAGAGGAAATTGCAGACTTGAAAGATCAGTTGACAAAATAGAAACAGAGAATGGACCATGCTCTTAAACTAACTGACCAGGTCATTGCTTGTAGACCTCCACCCAGGGTCTATACTATCTATCTCAAAGAACAATTTCTTCTCTTCCAATTGATGATGACCCTCAAGGATATAAGTACAAAGTTCAAATCAGCCCAGGAATTCTATGGGTTTTACCAACCACTTCCATCTTGGTAACAAAACCTACTCTGCGAGTTATACGTGCATAATTTCATCATCCCCATAGAGACTAAATGGAGTCCCCTGCCTTACATCGGGGATATACACCTAAGGGCTCTGATTTCATGGATGCACAATGAAGCCAACTATGATAGACAGTTGGGGAATTACAGAGATCTTGAGAAGATAGAACCCCTACCATTAAGAGCAGAAAGTAGTCAGCCAGAAGTATTCCTAAGGGATTGGTTTAGACTGACATATGGGAACATCAAGAAGGAAATAAGGGACAAATTTTTTAAAATCAAAGCAGAATATGACAGCATGTCCTACTTTGTCTTCCAAAGAGCCCTAACTAGTGCAAAAAGTAGATGGGGTAGATTATCAGAGGTCTTTAAAAGATCAGAACCACATAGCCCCATTAACCTTGAAGTAGCTATACACTGGGCACAAAACTACATAGCACTAGGTAGGAAAATTAGGTAGGAGCTCTGGTGTCCACTCACAATGCAATCATCCATGCTCCTATGGCCCTTGTATGATATCAACGCTACCAGACTTGACAGGATGCAGGAAGATCATAGAAGGGAAGTTTGGGAAAGAACAAGGGGATTCTATTACTCCTTTAAGAGCCAAAGGAGGGGAAGAATTGAAGTTGGTGACTATAGGTCAATTTCCACAAGGTGAAATGCTTGAGGACAAGCATTTGAGTAACCAAGGGGCAGATGATAAGGCTAAATTATTTCCTTTGTTTTGTTTAATTTTAATAATATGTTCTGGTTTTTGTTAAAATATTTGAGAGCCTAGCTAGTCAAAACTTGTGATAAAAGTCCAGATAAAATTGTTAACCCATGGGTAGATGTTTTTGACATACTTTGCTAATATTATACATATAATGTAGTATTTCATAAAACCATCAGAATATATGTTCTAACATCTGGATATTTTATTTGATTAAGCTTGTTGCATGAATATTTCCACGTCATAACTAACTTGGCAGGAGAGAAGCGGCTGGAGAGTGGTCGACAACATTCAAAGAAGACCATTGAAGACCAGCTATGGTGGAGTGATCATTACAACACCAAGAAAACATGGGTACTACAATGGAGCCATTATTCTAGGATGTGGGGGTGTAGCACGCCTATATTCCCTCTGCACTTAGTGTGTTGAATTGGTCATCCGAGTTTCATTACCCACACTGGGGGCTGTTGTATTTCCATATTCTTCTCCGACATGTTTTTAGCAAGATGGTTTTCCTTTCTATTTTGTAATAATGTTCGATCCTCTATATATAGGGATTGGACTCATAGTTTGAAGTTAGATAGAAATCAAAGAAAAGGTTTTGGAAGAACACTGTTGTATTTCCACAACAATCTATTTCAAGTTCCATGCCTTGTTTTTATGTAATGAGTTTTTGAAACGCAATGAAATAGTTCTTGGTTTACATTCTATGTTCATAGTTTAGTAGAAACCGACCAAGGGGGCCCACTTGGGAGGTGGAGTAGGGTAGAATAGAATATATTTCATTTCCAGCATTTCCAAGCATTTCCAGTATTTCAGATAGAAGTTACAATTTCTTCCTGCAGCATCGCAACTTGTGAGTGTTCCTGCAGCATCTGCAAGAATAGTTATAATGGATGTTTAAGGTTGAAATCTTAGGTTTTAGTAGAGTTGCAATTTCTAGCATTCATTCCATTAAGAAGATAAATGTATTCTTTTCCTGTAGTGCTAGTGTAGGTTTCTTTTATGCATTTTTACCTTCCTGCAGTATAAGCAGAATGACTCCTTAAGGAACCTAGTGCACATATCATGCCGACCATTTCAAGTATACGTCCCTGGGTTGACAAGTTAAATGCACCTCATAATGGGAAAAATAGTCCTTATATTGAATGAACCATTCCTAAGAAAGGCCTTGAGCATGATTATTATACACCTATTATGAGGCGGTTCAAGTACCAAGCCCTAGGTGAGCTGATAGTGCCTGGTTAGAGGTTTGGAGGTGAAGAATTGATCATTTCATGTGTGGAAGGAAAGTACAGTATGAGGAAAGTGTAGTACTAGGTGTGATATGATCAAATCATGCCCTATTAAGATATTTGTGAACTCACCAATCCATTTGGTCAAGCTTTGAGCAAGAAATCAGTGAGGTCCTACTAATTAGGCCTTTTAGCCCTATTAGTCCTAGATAATAGGAACCCCATGTACGGAGGACCTAGGAGACTAAAAATTTCAAAATCATTTGTAAAATCCAAAAGGGTATCTGAATGTATATTTAGGTTTTTAAGCTCTTTGGAAAGTTTTTGAAAGAATTGGGAAAAGGTCTCTGTAAAAGGCTACAAGGAATTAGTCCTAATTAGGCTTCTTAGGGTCTAAAACTTGAAATCCACTAAAAAGGGCTAGAATACCTTTCTAAATGGAGTCAAATGGGAACATATGGAAGGTTTCCAACATGTTTAGCACCCCTGCAATGAAATTTAATTCTAGTGTGGAGTTGGCACTTAGATCCTTCTAAGTGTAGGAGAAGAAGTGAAGAATCTACATGGTGTTAGTCTTTCAAGGTGAAGCACAAAGGGTTGGGATCTTGGAGAGGATCTAAATAAGGTCTTAGTTAATCATCTAAGCCTTTGGGATATCCCAGAGAAGATTAGGATCTTAATAGAGAAAAGCTAGGTCTCTTGATAGATGTGCAAGCAAGCCTTGGAGCACATACACCATATTGGTATCAGAGCTTGATTAAGATCAGGCTTGTGGTGAATGTTTCAACCTACTGAATTAGTGGGAGAGAATACACCAGTGGGATCAGTGGAAGATAAAACCATGGTGACTAACACCGAGTTAGCCAAAAAGGTTGAGGAACAAGAAGAGGATAAGAGATTGCTAAGGGAAAGATTGTCTCAAATGGAGCAACTCTTGGGTGAAGTCCAAAACAAAGTTGATAAAGTGAAGGATAAGATAGAAAAGAAGGAAGAAGAAGAAGCAAGGGAAAAAGGATTGGAATTGGAGGAGGAAGCTCCAACACCTGACCTTGTTATTGCTGAAGAACCCTTCTTGAAAGCACTAGAGGCCTTAAGTGGCAAAGATTTGGAGGGTGTACCACTCTTTAGTGGACAAATGGATCCAGATTCAATTGTGGATTGGATTGAAAGTATAGAAAAAAATTTCAAATGTGATGGTATAATAGAGGCCCAAAAGGTGAAGGTGGCCAAATCTAGGTTGAGAGGTTCAGCCCTCACATGTTGGAAATTCGTTCAAGATGAAAGAGAAAAAGAAGGAAGGAATCCTATTGTCACATGGAAAGGCATGGTGGCTAAGATAAAGTAGACTTACTTACCTGATGATTATGAGGTTCAATTGCATAGAAGGAGGCATAATCTCAGACAAAAAGACTTGGATTTCTAGGCCTACACCGAAGAGTTCCAAAATTTGTGTTTAATATCACAAGTGGTTGAAGATTAAAGCATCAGACTAGTAAGGTATTTGAATGAGCTCAAGCGGTCTATTCAAGAAGACATGAGTCTTGTGAACTTCAAAACCATACGCCAATGTTATCAAATGACCTTGAAAATAGAGGAGAAAGGAAAAAGAAAACCAGAACAAACCTCCAAAGGAAGAGGTAGAGGAAGATATAGTAGAGGACCAAGAGGTGGCTATGGTGGACGGAGTTCCAAATCAAGGACTCAAGGAGAAGTCAAATACACTAAGAAGAAAGAGGGAAGCTCTAGTAGAGGTGGTAGAGGAAGGAACTCTAATTTTAGAGGAAGAAGTTGTGGACAAGGAAGAGGAAATTACTTTTCCAATATGAAATGTTATCATTGCAATCAATTGGGACACCCTACCTATAGGTGTCCAGAGAAGGGTAGTACTTCCCAAGGAGGTAAAAAGAGGAGTAATCTAGTTAATGAGGAGAAAAATATAGTAGACACACACTCTAAGGTACCATTAAATTTAGAAGAAGGTGAGAACCTCATGATGAGGAGAACATTGATCAAGGAGCCAGTTAAAGAACAACCAAGCTAAAGAAGGTCACTATTTAGAATCAAATGCAATGTGATAGGCAAAGTGTATAGAGTCATTATTAGATCAGGGTCTACTAACAACATTGTGTCAGAGTAAGCAGTTAGCAAGCTAAGCATGACAAGGATACCCCACACCCATCCTTACAAGGTCACATGACTCAATAAGGGACAACATGTCTTAGTAAACGAGCAGGATTG
The DNA here is from genome assembly GCA_018584345.1 of Thuja plicata. Taxonomy (NCBI): domain Eukaryota; kingdom Viridiplantae; phylum Streptophyta; class Pinopsida; order Cupressales; family Cupressaceae; genus Thuja; species Thuja plicata. Next base: position 5,538,302 of record MU227578.1, on the reverse strand, counting down.
GGTGGAGTTTTCTATAGGGAGATATAAAGACAAGGTTCTATGTGATATGTTTCCCATAGATGCATGTCACTTTCTCCTAGGTAGGCCATGTAAATTTGTCTGCAAAGATATCCATGATGGGGTGAAGAACTCCTATACCTTCAAAAAGGACAAAGTGACTTTCAAAATTTAGTCACTATTAGAGGATGCAGAGGTGAAGACAACATGTCCTAATGTGCTCATGGTTAGTGAAAAAGAGTTCTTAGAAGCCATGGAGGAAGAAGAAGGAGTTGGATTTACATTGGTGATAAGGCCAAGAGAATAAAATGGAGGCAAGGTAGACAAGAAGCCAGAATTACCTAAGGAGATACAAAGCATGCTGCAGACTTATGAAGGTATAGTAAGTGATGGAAAACCATCAACATTACCCCTAAAATATCCATAAGTCATAGGATAGACCTTATACCAGGAGCTACCCTACCCAATAAAGCAGCCTAAAATATGATCCCTCAACAAAATGAGGAGATTGCTAGACAAATAGAAGAAATCCTAAACCAAGGTCTTATTAAGAAGAGTATTAGCCCATGTGCCGTACCCACTATCCTAGCACCTAAGAAAGAAGGAACTTGGAGGCTTTGTAATGATTCAAGGGCCATAAATAGGATAATAATTAGGTATAGGTTTCCTATCCCTAGGATTGAAGACCTAATGGATTGTCTAGGTGAAGCTAAGTACTTTATCAAGATAGGCTTGAAACGTGGCTACCACCAAATAAGAATACATGAGGGACATGAGTGGAAGAAAACCTTTAAAACCAATGAAGGTTTGTATGAATGGCTTGTCATGCCATTTGGAGTGTCTAATTCCCCCTCCACATTCATGAGGCTCATGAATGAAGTCCTCAAAGAATACATTGGAAAATTTGTAGTAGTATATCTTGATGATATACTAATTTATAGTAAGACAAGAGGTGAGCATCTTCAACACCTTGAGATTATCTTCAAGAAGTTGCATGAGGAGAAGTTGATGATCAAATTGAAGAAGTGCGAGTTCATCAAAATAAAGCTGGTGTACCTTGGGTTTGTCCTCTCTCATGGAAATCTGAAAATGGATAAGAGCAAAGTAGAAGCTATCATAAATTGGCCTACTCCAAGGACAACAATAGAGGTAAGAAGTTTTCATGGCCTTGCTCAATATTATAGGAAGTTTATAAGGAAGTTTAGTGCTATTTGTGATCCTATGTTGGATACAATCAAATGAGGGATGAAGACTAAGTTTGTATGGAATGAGAAAGCCACCTAGAGTTTTGAGTTGTTAAAAGAAAATATTGCTACCCAACCTATTTTAGTCTTTCCAAGCTTTGAGAAGCTTTTCACTATTGAGTGTGATGTAAGCAATGTGGCTATTAAAGCTATCCTAATCCAAGAGGGTAGATCAATGGAATTTCATTTAGAGAAGTTGAGTGAAGCTAAGAAGAAGTATTCTTCTTATGACCTTTAAATGTATTCATTAGTTCAAGATTTAAGGAAATTGAGACACTATTTTCTCCCCAAGGAGTTCATAGTCTATTCAGATAATCAAGCTTTAAGTTTCTTGAACTCTCAAGAGAAGTTGAGTCACAAGTCACATGAAGTGGGTTGAATACCTAAAAGCATACACATTTAATATCAAGCACAAGAAAGGAATACTCAACAAGGTGGTAGATGCCTTGAGTAGATGAGATCTTACCATCCAAGAGATTCAATTGAAGAGCATGGGAATAGATCACTTCAAGGATCTATATGCTGATGATGAAGACTTTGCAGGCATTTACAAGGTATGTGCTGAATACAAGAATCATTTTCATAGAAAATATGTTGAATACACTTTGTAAAGTAATCTCTTATTTAAGGGAAATCAATTATGTATCCCTAGAGGGTCTATTGGAGAGAATTTGATTCAGGAGAAGTACAATGGTGCATTGAGTGGTCACTTCAGGATCACTAAGACACAAGAACTTGTTCAAAGGTTATATTATTGGCCAAGAATGAACCTTGATGTTAGGAGGTGTTGTGGGTCCACAAAAAAAACCCCATTTCAGGTCCTCTGACCATGGGGACCCCCCTTATTTTTATCTTTTTCCTTTCATCATGTTTGCCCCTCATAGAGATCTAGTTAGCCACCAGGAAAGATTACTAAAACCAAAGAAGATAAAGGAAGAACCTTTTTTTGGCCTTTCGGCCCTTTCGGCCTTTCAGAGGAATTAGGTCCTCCAAAATGCCGAAATGGCTGAAAGGCCAAAGACATGACATTTCACCTCTTTCAGACTTTTGGAGGACTTCGATCCTCCAAAATGCCAAAATGGCTGAAAGGCCAAAGGCCCGAACTTTCAATGTTTTCAGACTTTGAAAATGTCAAAAGGCTGAAGGCTTGGTTCCCTATCTAGTATTTTTGGCCTTTCAGTGTTTGAAACCGCTGATGCCAGCCCACGGGTTATAAAAGGGGTGAATTCCCTTTTTCTTTTCACTCTGCATTTTTTTTGTTCGTGCTCTCGCTCATGACTCCGCCTGTTTCTCCTCATGACCGCTTCCACCTCCAAGCCACCTAGTTGCCTTCCCCTGCTCGTTCATCCAAGGTAACTCCTCCTCGCTCTCTTTTCACTTCTTGTTTTCATCTATGTCTAGTTTTGTTTGTCTCTTTGGTGCGCCTAGTGCTTGTCCAGCCTAGGGTATTTCATTTCGTTGCACTTTCAGGATTCTGTGTTTTTGTGCATCGATAGGGACATCCCTCCCTATGGACCCTAGGGTTTTCTGTGTCATCAAGTCTAGGTTTAGGGTTTTCATGTTCTTTGTCCGTCGCGATGCCTACCATAGGTTTTTGGTCTCTGAAAGGCCAAAAACTAGATCTTCATCCTCACCAAGTACCATTTCGGACATTTCAGCCTTTCAGACATCCGAAAGGCCTGAAAGTCTAAAAAGCCAAACAAGTGAAATCTCTGAATCAGACCATCTAGGCTCCTCACCATGTCTAGATGATTTGGTGTTCTTGAGAAAACCCCTCCTAGTCTGGTGTCTAAAACCCTGAAACCTCGACGGACTTGGCCTCACCTTTTCACCTACTCACACTTTCAGACTTTCAATCTCCAAACTAGTTTTCGGTGTCTGAAACTCTGAAATGTCTGAAAGTGCAAAAAACTTACACTTTTAACTTGCTTCCATAAGTTTAAATTTTTTTTCTATTCAATAAGCTACTAATATTTGCCTTTTCTTGTAGGAATAACTGAACCAAAGACAACATCCCCAATGAAGTTTCAATACAAGGGGAATCCCTCTATCTCCAAGGTGGGGAACAAACATTGCAAGATAACTGACACCAACATCGGGAATGTAGATTGGAACAAATTCCTGACTCAGTGCTCCCAACTAGCTAACAGATCCGAGGACTGCACTTCACTGGTCCTATCCGGGCTTGTGAATGTAGCTGCACACCCAGTGGCTGTTTCATCTTAAGAACTGATCATGACCCTATCCCATCACTATGATACAGATAAGAGGGTGGTAGTGAACTCTGAAGATCAAGTAGTACAAGAAATTAGGCCAGATGTCATCGAGGATGTCTTTCACCTTCACAAAGGCATAGACAAATTCTATGACTTTTATATTGAAAAGGGAAACAAATGGTTTGGTAACAGGGAGCAAATACTAAATGAGATGATAAATAACGAATAACTGAAGCAACCACTTCCCAAGAAAAAACTGGACAAGACAGACCTCCGAAGAGGTTATATGAGAGATGATATCAAGGCAGCCATAACAATGATAAGTAGGGTGAATGGGTTACCCCAGTCCACCCAAATTGAGCACTGGATGATCCTACTGATAGAGAGGATCAGGGAACGAAAGGCAAGATTTGACTGGGGCACTATTATTAGTGATTACCTGGATGAGCAGTTGACAGTAGTGAAGCATAACCTAAAATTCTACATGAGCACTTACATAATGTATCTACTAGCTGCACGGGTAGATTATTTTGGCCTCACCAAGAGGGGAAGTCTGAATGATCCAAATGCATGGCCCCATCTTGTATACCCGTAGTTGGAAAAAGGAGAAAACATGTCAGAGGATTCCCCTGATTACCAAATAGTCAACGACGTATTCATTTTTGCAGACAACCGATCTATTGAGGGTAACTTTACTAAAATAATGTTAGAAGAAGATGCTGCTAAGGTGAGGACCATTGGGGCCTATTTCATCCAGTTCAGGACATTCATGTACATTCAGATAGGTAGATCAACCATACAACCAAAGAAGCTACCCAGATATCCATCTGACTAGATAATCATATTGGAGATGGCCAGGTAGCTTGCGGATGCATACGAGTATATCAAGCATAAGAAGAAGCACTGTTGGGACTTTCCAATCTCTTTGGGACCCTATACACTACAGGACATGAAGGTTTGCAAGTCCCTTACTTTTGAATGGGATGATTTCCCCTTGCAAGTTTACAAGATAGTGCGAGCTCATTTTGACCCCATAGGTACTTATAGCCATATCATTGACAGATTCTACGTACATGAGCCACATCTGGAAGATCATTGGATAAACTGTATAGATGACCATGAAGTCGGAATCTGAGATTACTACAGAATGAACCTAGCTCTGGCAAAAGAGGTGTTGAAGGTTCCTATTTCCCTAAAGATATGGGAATGTGATTCAGAGGATGGCTTAGAAGAAATTTACACACAAGATAAGGTGTATGACCGGCCAATCATGAACGCGGAGGTAGAAAAAGATGAAAATGATGATATAGACTTCAGGGCAAGGCACGTGATAAAAACCACCATATCTTGGATCAAGAAGCCACACCAGATGAGTCTGATCCTGGTAAAAACATTAATGGAGCCCTCCAAAAAAGTAGAGAAACAACAAGGAGAGAAGTCAACAGCTCCTAAATATAAGAAGGCTCCCCCTCAGAAGCCAAGAATGGTGTATGGTCATGAACGACCAGTTGAATATGGCTCCAATTCTAGGCCTAAGAAAACTAGAATGATAGGCCAGATTGACCCACCAACAGGATTGTCACAACCCCAATCAGGAGAGGGCCCATCCACCTCTGGCCAATCTTCCCCCACCATTGAGTAGAAAACCTATAAGAGGAAGAAGAGTTCTGAGTCTCTGCAGTTGGAAAATATACAGGAAGAGCCTGAGGAAGAGGATGCAAGTGAGCCCCTATTCTAGAAGACTAGGTCACAGAAGATGAGAGAAAAGGAGACTACTAAGAAACATAGAGAGGATCCCAAAGAATAGGATAATCCTTTGGATCCATTAGGACTGGATGAATTTATGCTCTCTAATTTTGAAGGACTTAAAAGGATTTTTAGATCAGGGCCAAGATACATACACTGGGGAACCACCACTCATACAACATCAAGTTTCCCTCACTCCATCACCGGTCATACAATCTCGGGTAGCCCTGACTCCTCCACCAGTCTAGTTCACCAATCCTCTGGTGAATGTTCCTACTGCACTAGTAGGCCCCAATTCTTCTCTAGGGCCTAAAACCCAAGATAGTGGGGTAACTTAGAGTTTGGTCATATACAATGTAGCTGGAGGGAGCCATGTTTTCACTCCACGACCCCACATACTTACTCCACCAACTTCTCTACCAACTCCAAAACCTCCTCTTGTACCAAATCCACCTCCGTCTACTACCACCATCTCCTTATCTCCCATTACAGTCATGCCAACAATTATTCCACCAAAATCAATCCCTTCAACATGTGCCACTCAGGCAACGAAAGGAGCAGTGGGTACAAATGACACATCACCTTTTTACACCTCACTCGAGGCCATGACCGGTCTCAGGCCAGAAGTGGTAATTGATTCATCAGCCGACCAAGGCCCAGAGAAGGAAAGGGAAAAGGAGGTTAATGAGAAAGATAAGGAAGAGGAGGAAATACAAAGGGATACATAAGGGGATAGAATGGAAGAAGGAAAAGATGGACAAGAAAAAGGGGCAGAGAAGGAATCAGAATAGGGAAAAGCTCTAGGGAAACAAGGCTTGACCTCAATTCTCCATGTGGCACCATATGAGAAAGTAACTACCTCCGGTAAACCTACTTGGTTTACCAAGGAGATACAACCTTAGAAAATAACCTAGACGAGTGAATTGGACAAAGAAAATACAAGTATAACTGCTGTGAAGCAAGGTTTCTACCATGCAGACGTGAGTGTGCCTGCTAAAAATATGTCATATGTGACCCAAGACCCTAAGGGTCGGTGGATAGAAAAAATAGCTATCCCACCCCTAAGCACCAATCAAACCATGGGTTCATCAGGAGACTACACATTCAAAGAGGTGGACTTGGGGGAACCAACCTAAGAAGGAAGCAAGACATTAGCAGCCTTGGGACTCAAACATGCTCTGGGGTTTATGAGTAAAGATGAAGAAACTGTCAAGGCTTTAATAGACCAGAATGAAGCATTGAAAGGGTTCTTCCAAAAGATGGTGGGTCCCATTGAGCCAAATTTTTTAGAGGATTCATTACAAGCCATGATTGACAAAAGGGCTACACCAGATTTGTCAGCAGAATTAACCCCCTCTTTCATCCAGGCGAGTGCCAATTGGATAAATGACTTCAAATAGTTTAGAGAGAAGGAAATCCCATCAATATTCAGGCCATACAGGACCATCTTGGTTGAGGTTAATTCACTCATCGACCTGGTGGAAGATGATGGGGGGATGGATGCCGACGAAGCTAAGTGGCAGACAGCTCTCAAGGATTTGGAGGTAATTAGAAAGCAACGCTTCCAAATTTTGGTCAAAGTCTATGAGGGTGAAGAACTGGATAAATTTGAGACTTGGACCAAGCAAATGGCCAAAATAATTAAGGCCTACAAGAAGCACTAGGCCCTCGTAGGTGAAAAGTGAGAGGAGGTAATAACATGGGTCAATGATATAGATACATTCTTCACAGGGGTCAGCCTCAATGTCTATCGAGATGAAATCCAACAAGCTCTGCGTCCCTCCAAGGAAGTGGTCCAATAGTTCAAAGACGTTCTGGCCGGAGTCAGTACCAAGGAGGCCTTACAACAACTATTTTATTTGAAAAAAGAGATACACAGAATGTTGCAGCATGAAGAAGAGATCACTTTCTTCGCTTCTGAATTAAATATCTTCAGAAAGAAGCAAGAACGAAGGGTCACCAAAGTAAAAAGGAAAGAGATCAATTATGAAGAAGTTTAGGAGATCATGTAGAGGCTTCAGGAAGCTCACCCAGAAGTCTTCACTAGATAAAGTTACAAGGTTCAAATACCAGATGAACTGGGCAATATTTTTGCACTTGGTTAAAATTCACCAAGGCAGTATTTTTTGGCCTTCCGGCCTCCGACTTTTTCGGCCTTTCGGCCCGTATAGCAAAGAATATTTTTTGGCCTTTCAGCCTTCAAAGATTTTGGCCTTTCAGCCTCCTTAGAGTTTTTTGGCCTTTTGGCCCATGACAAGTCTAAACTTTTGGACCTCCGAGTTTGAAGATTTTGAAGAGCACCTGGGAAAGTTTGAAGACATTAAAGTTTCAGGGTAGAGGTTGGGGTCCGAAAAAATTGGGTGTTTTCAACGAGGTCACTTTTCTCAACACCAGTTCAACTCTAGATTAGATCAATGGACAACTTGAGTTTGTTTCAGAGGAACTAAGGGTCTCCTATTAGTTCCCACTGTCAGAAACATCCTAGGTGAAGAATCCAAGAAGCATCCACCAAGATCAAGAAGAAGACTCCCAATTCATAGCAGGAATTCTCCTCCTTTCTCTCTTTCTTCTCTGGCAGATTTTGCCCTCTTTGCATGAGAAAATGGATTGTAAATGGGTTTAAGAATCCATGCAAGTTACATAGTGTCAGTTAGCAATAGTTTACCTTCAGCAAAGTTCTAGTTTTAGTTCTATTTCTCTAGTTTAGACTCTCTGATGCCCTAACTCCGAAAAATAGAGTTATGGATAAAAACTCTATATATTGTAATAAAAAAACAATGTAAAGGGATGACCTTTTAATACAATAAAGATCTACATTGGGTGCTTCATTCATGGTGTGTGAATTACTACTATCTATGTGAATTTATTGAATGTATGCTTGCATTATTCTTTATTTTTAGAGAGCCCTTTGTGTTATTGTGTTTCAAATTCGTGCTACTTTTAGTTGGAGTTTGCTGCTGTGTACTTACCTTGCTGTGATGAATGTGTGGAGGAGATCATCTTTGGGCTTAATGATAAATCCATCTCGTGGGTGCACACATCTTGGTGGCTTCACAATTTGATAGATTTTGAATATCTTGCATGAGTGAATACGTCTTCTCTCTAAACGCTTGCATCCATGGAGTAGTGAATTGTGACTTGGTCTGATTTATGCTTCATGGGTTGTTCTAAATATCTCCAGCATTTAATTTTCAAGGAAGGGTTTACGGTGGTTTATGTCCTTAGGATTTCACTTCCCTCATAATTTTCTTCATTTCTCATTACTCTTCTCTCATTAAAACGCTGTCATTAATTCTAAAAATTACCATCTTGAAAATACAAAAATTTGCATTTTATTTACAAACACCCATACTCGTTAAAATAGAAAATACCCCAAAAAAGGGAATTAACAATATTTTATAGTTTGCTGTCTTGAACATACCAGAAAAGGCCTCCTCATGAACAATCACATTTATCTTCAACTGAGTAACCAAGTAGGTTGTGACCCGACCCCGAAAAACCTTGGGAATAACTCTGTTATTCTTTCAAGAGAGGAAATCGAATCTCAAGATCCTAGCAAGCTGGCTTGTCTTAAAACAACGCTCAACAAAATTGGCGCTAGAAGGAGGGCCTCAAGACTCAAGAGCTAGATAATATTGGATCTTTCTCCCTAGAGAGGTTTGAGTGTGTGCTTAGATCATCTCCAAAAAGATGCGAGTTTCTCAAACTCACTCACCACAGAAGGGCTCGCAGCGATAAGGGTAAAGCAAGGGATAAATCTTCTCATCACCTCAATGCACCTCAGAATCCTCTTGGACAACAATCACACATCATTGCCCCAACTATTATTGCAGCCGTCAATCAAAATCAGAACTTGCTGAATCAAAATTTGCAGCAACCTCGTCCGATGGCCTTTTTTGCTAACGCAACAAGCTCACCTTTGAACTTTGTTGGGAAGCTCCATTAGTTACCTAAAAATCTAGAGAAGTTTTGTACATAATTCATATATGGAAAATATAGGATAGCGGAAGAACATATCTGTGCCTTCAAGGAAATTTGAAACTATAATGAAATTGCCCACCAAGACATTGTCTATCATCTCTTCCCATATACCTTGGGAGAATTTACATACAACAGGTACCTTAATTTACCACAAGGGTCTATCTCAGTATGGAATGACTTTGAAACCAAATTCCTCAATCAGTTCAAATTGTATGTAGATCTTTCAGCAACACATGATTAGTTCATAACCACAAGGAAGGATGCTAAGGAGCCCATTGCTATGTTTAATCATCGCTTTCAAAAAATGCATCAAAAGCTAGAAGCTCCTTACACCATACCAGATGAGGCTGTCATACAAGTTTACCTAAAGGCTCTAGACCCATTCACCTCAATCTTTCTAAGAAGACTTCCCCTGGCAGATAGAGATACAATTGAAAAGGTGTATAATGAAGCCATCACTTTTACTTAGAAAATGGACCCACAATAAGGAAGCTATGAAGCTGCACCCATCCCAAGTAATCTTGTTGTCCCACACCCATTTGCAGAAAACAATCAAGCCTTGGCCAACCACTTACCCATACTGGCACAACTATGTACAACCGTGCCTCCATCCATTACTTATCCGGGCTACAAAGCTCATAAAATGACATTCGTGGAATAAAGGGTTGTACCCCACAATGAGCCTGATGCTCTCATGGCTTCTGAGTTGGACGTCATAACGAATAATTTATCATAGCTCACTAACGAAGTCACTAGAATGAAGCCAAACCCACCCCAAAATCAAGGTGGATACCAACGAGCATCTACTGGTCTAAATACATACCCTCAGAATCCAAACTGGGGTTTCAATGCATATAGAAACAACAATGCGTAGGAGAAACCATTTGGGCAGCAAAGGCCAAATCGGCCATGGAACACTAGACCAAATAATGGTAGCGTTGCAGCAGATAACGCCAATACTTATGAGGCTTAAAAAACCAATTTTGTCGGGGCTCCAAGTAGGCATCAAGAAAATAATGGATATGTGAACAACTCCCAACACCACTACACCCAGAATCCAGAGGGGGCCCCAGTACAATTCAATGCTATGGTGTTTGATTCTTATTAGTCTAGAAAAGAGGGAATCTTAGAAGCTTATACGGGAGAAGATGAATTTGTGTTCCCTTTTCAGAGAGAAAATGAACCTGAATATTCTGAGGTTCTTGCCTTCCAGAATGATCAGGAAAACCCACATAACCTTTGGAGTAGAAAGGAACCCCTCACCAATGGCATACCTCCAAGGAAGAAACCAAATCCACTAGATCCTCAAGCTAGTAACAATCCCATACCTCCAAAGGGCCCACACACCATACCTCCTACAATAGTTATGTATGCTGGCTACCGAGGAACTACTTGGTCAAATGACAAGTATAGTGCAGTAGATGAACTCAAGAAAACTAAGGTGAACATCTTGATGTTCAAATTATTACAAGGTTTCCCATCTCAAAAGGAAGCCCTTTTAAGATCCTTAGATCATTCAAGACCTGGCCCATTGACCAACAGCACCAGGGAACCCACGTCCCATTTCAACATATCTAAGGCATTCCCAGCAGTATTCATGGATAGGACAGAGGTCCCGCGATTCTTACTCAGCTTGCAAATGTTCGGGAAGAACCTACATAACTGCCTAATCGATCCAGGAGCCTCATGCAACGTTATGCCCCTATCAATTTGCCAAAAGTTGGAGATGGTGCCCCAAGTAACGAACTGGGTGGTCATATAATTGGTCAAAACTGAGATAAGAGTAATTGGTGTACTCAAGGATGTACACATTCAACTAGTCACAGAACCCCAGATAGAAGAATGCATTGATATACACATAGTGGATATCCCTGAAACTTATGGGATGTTACTAAGCTGAGAATGGACTAGATGCTTAAGAGGATGGCTCTCTACAGACTTCACCCAACTTTAGCTACCATAGAGAGGTTTGAAGAACCAGATCAAGATAGATGTAGAACCAAAGCTGAAAAGAATGATCACCAAATACAATGCCCCAAATGAAGTCTTGTTCACTCAAACCGATTTGGGCACTTATCGATTGGACGACATTTTCATGTTTCAAATCTGAGAAGGCAAAGAGTTAGACCATAGTCCCGTCCAAGGTCTCCTGGACCTAAAGATTGGTGATGACATCTTCCAGAGTTTTTTCAATAGCATAATGACTAGCCTATGGTACCTAGGTCAAGACACAGATCCCAACATCTTATTGCTACCTAGATACTGCTGATTACATCAAGCCAATCATTCTGAGTTTACATGCCCCAATTCCCAAGAGGCACTATCACAAGTGTTGGCTCAAATTTCCCAACCAAATAAGCCACCAAAAGCATAGACAATAAAGGGAGATGTACTAGGGATAGAAGATGGAAACAACATCGCACTGGGTATGGACAACCTAGTCCTTACACACAGTCCACCTCAAGATCAAGACAGTGGGTCAGATTCAGAAGATAGAAGCCTTGCCCTGAACATGCTTAGTGATCAGAGTACTTTGGATGATGGAGCATGTCCCCCTCACAAGGGAATATTGGAAGATAAAGACAATGAACTCCTTGAACCTGGGCATACTCAAAATACCGGAGAATCAACTTCTTCCGGCAGCGAGGGAGAGGGGCCAAAAACCAAGTACCAAGGATTTTTCTAAGAGAAGCTTGGCCAGAACCAGCCCTACTAAACCACCTCAGATATGGAAACTATGCTTCGATGGTTCCAAATGTAAACAAGGAGTGGGTGCCAGGATCGAATTGATAAATCCAAGGGGTAAGTCTTTCTATGCTGCTTATAGATTATAGTTGCTTTGTACTAATAATGTTGTAGAATACAAAGCACTGGTTCGTGGACTCCTCCTAGCTCACAAGAAAGGAATCAAGATCTTGACGGTGGAAGAAGACTCACAGTGGGTTGTCAAGTAGATTCGTAGTTAGTATACATGCAATGATAAGAGGCTCTTAGCCTACAAAAATAGGGCATGGGATCTGATCAATAACTTCGACGCTTTCAACATCAAAACCATCCCAAGAAGAAAGAATGTCATCACTGACGCATTGGCTATCTCAGCTAGTTCATTACACCCAATGGAGAAATCCAAACTAAAGAAATTCTTGGTTGAGCTTGTCACAGCCCCGACCATTTCAGACAATGTCACTAACTTTCAAGTCTTCCAAGATGATCAACATATCATAGAGTTTATCATGTGCACTGGCGTATTCAAAAATCAAATCATCAATGAGGAGAAAAATGGGGAGGAAATAGTCGAACCTGAAGAACTTGATGATTACGGCGTCATAAACCTAAAAACCAATGCCATACCCAAAGGAATGGTAGAACTAGAGAGGATTTTCGATAGCGATAAGATTGCTATATGAAGATTCCTCGATGTGACACCTGATGGTAAAGAGTGTGACACCTACAACCTAGGCATGGAAGAGGAACCAAGGGAAGTCCACATCAGAAAGGTGGGGACCAAAGAAGAAAATGAGAGAATGGTCCAGCTTCTCACTGAATATCAAGATGTCATAGTATGGAGTTATGAAGAATTAAAGACATATGACACCTCAGTCATAGTACACAACATCCCTTTGAAGTTAGATTCTAATCCTTTCTAACAATGACAAAGACCCATGAATCCCACTATGGAGCCCTTAGTTCAGAAGGAAGTCCAGAAGCTTCTCAACGCTAGGATCATCTTCCTGATTTGACATTCTACTTGGGTTGCAAACCTAGTACCGATAAGGAAGAAGACTGGAGAAATCAGGCTGTGTGTAGAATTCCAGAACCTCAACAAGTCCTCTCAAAAGGATAATTATCTGCTCCCATCTCTAGATGAATTGTTGCAAAAGGTTAATGGATCTTAGATGATGTCATTCCTAGATGGCTACTCTAGGTATAATTAGGTAATGGTACAGGAAGAGGACAGACTGAAAACAACATTCACCACTAAGTGGGGGACTTTTGCGTACCGACGAATGCCTTTTGGACTGATTAATGCTGGAGCCACCTTTCAAAGAACAATGGACATAGCCTTCAAAGGATTAGTTGGAAGATGTATTATCATCTACATGTATGATCTCACAGTCTACTCGAAATTAAGAGCTGACCACATAAGTGACCTCAAAAAATTCCTTCAGAGGTGTAGATAATTTGGGATCTCCCTCAACCCCAAGAAATGCATGTTCGAGGTAACTGAAGGAAAGCTCTTGGGGCATATCATCTCCAAAAAGGGGATATCTATTGACCTTGAAAGGATGGATTCAATCCTGAAATTGACACCACCTCATAGCCGCAAGCAACTAAAATCTTTCTTCGTCAGGAAATTCATTAGTGGGTTCGTGGAAATAGTAAAGCCATTGAACGACATGCTCAAAAAGGATGCCAAGATTGAATGGGCTCTCCTAGCCAAGAGGTCCTTTGAAGAGATTAAGAATGCCATTGCCACAGCACCAGTCCTAGCCAGTCCTGACTACACCATCCCTTTCAAGGTCTACTCCTTCACGTCTGAACACTCATGCGCAGGCATTCTCACACAGAAAAAGAATAGAAAAGATGAAAGGCCCATCACCTTTATGAGTTTCCCTTTCAAAGATGCTGAGCTCAGATACCCAAACCTAGATAAGAAAACATTTTCCCTTGTCAAGGCAGTGAAGAAATTCAGACATTACATTTTAAGGAGTAAAGTCACTGGGATAGTCCTAGATGTAGCACTTAAATCTCTCCTGATGCAGAATGAGCTGGGAGAATGAAGAGGAAAATGGATGGAAATTCTCCAAGAGTTTGACCTAGAAATCCAACCAATGAAATTGGTAAGAGGCCAGGGCCTGACAAAGCTGATCTTTGAGTTTGAAGAAGGTCTGGTATGCCAAACATATACCAACCAAGGCATGATCACGGATGTATGGTACCAAGACATAGTGTATTATATATTGTAGAATCGCTGCCCCAAAGAAATGAATAGTTCCCAGAGAAGAGCTTTGAAGATCAAAAGCAGCTCCTACATGCTGAAGAATGGACAACTCTAAAAACACAATTATGAGGGTTTGTATTTCAGGTGTCTAGATAGAATAGAGGCAAAGTAGATACTAGTGGAATTTCATGACAAATACAGAATGGGACATGGATCGGCGGAGGCCACAACTCACCAAATCCTAAGGGCAGGGTATTTCTAGCCTACAATATTTAAAGATACCAGGGAGCACATGAGATCCTGCCACACTTGCCAAACTAGCGCGACCCAAGAGAGAAATCCAGCAATGCCTTTACAACCAGTCTATGAGGTACGCCCATTTGCCCAATGGGGCTTGGATTTTGTTGGAGTGATTAACCCCCCTTCATCTGCAGGACATAAGTTTATCTTAACAACTACCGACTATTGCACGCGCTGGACGGAGGCACAAGCGTTTAAGAATTGTACCACTAAGTTTGTGACCAAATTCATGGAGGAACACATCATAACTAGGTTTGGGATGCCATTCTACCTGGTATGTGACAATTCCCCCTCTTTCTCTTTGACCTCACTCACGCAATGGGCCTTCGAAAACCAGGTAATCCTCAAATTCTCTTCAAATTACTATCCGCAAGGCAATGGCGTAGCAGAGTCAAAAAACAAAAATTTGACAACAATGATCAAACACCTCTTGGATGACAACCCCAGGGCCTAGCACACTCAGCTAAAATATGCTTTGTGGACTGATCACGTAAGGATCAAGAATGCCCTGGGGATGTCTCCATACCAACTAGTCTACGGCTTGCAACTGGTCTTTCTTATGAACCTGAAGATCCCAATTCTAAGATTCATGGACCAATACACAGGGGAGGAAGATTGGGTACAAGTTAGACTCATGAATCTCCTAAAGCTAGAGGAGAAATGGACTTTGGCCCTGGAACATATATCCAAGCAACAGGCTGTAGTCAAAATGTGGTTCAACAAGAGAGCTACCATAAAATCCTTCAGGATCTCTAACCTTGTCCTCATGTGGGATAAGGCGAAAGAAAATCCAGGCAGCAACACCAAGTTTCAAAGACTATGGATAGGCCCTTAGCAAATATCAGAGATCCTGGGGGAGAACACTTTTAGGATCAGCACATTGGATGGAGAGTTGACCCCATTGCTAGTCAATGGGAAATTCCTCAAACACTACTTTGGATCCTAAATGGGACTATTTTTTTAACCCTTGTACCATAGTCACTTTTGCATTTTTTCCTTTTTCTTTGTTGTTTTTGCCATCAGCCCTTTCTTTCACTCATGCTTTGTCCTTTTGTCAGGGCTTGTTTGTTGTTTTGGGTTAGTATGTTTTTGATCTAGTCTAGGGTGTCTTGCAAGAGGAGCAGAGGTATTTCTTAGTCAAATTTCTCCAAGGATGCAGGAAGCGTAAGAGAACCTTCTTAAAGACAAAGTAGTGATGATTATCATTGACAGACAAGAGGAAGTTCAAAGTTTGGTCATCCTGATCACAAGACACATTAAGGTATAAACACCAGAGGGTGTTGGTTTCTAAGATGTTTTCCAGTTGTATCCAACCTGAGTGCATAGGTTCGGGTACCCACCGATCCTAGAACCCAAGTCTAAACTAAATGCAAAGGCAATAACAAAAGGAAGAAGAGCCCAAAAGGGAAAGTGAAAGAAACACTCACAAGAAAAGTGTGCCAAAGAGGTCATGAGTGAAAGATCCAAGAAACACCGCCTAATCGTTGCTAGGATCACAAAATTAAAAAAAAAAGTTATGGACCTGAATACATGGAACACACTGAGCGTCCAAGGCTCGATATAGCTCCGAGCAAGCAAAAGGAACAAACTGGTTTTCCAAAAGATGGAGCTCTCACAAAGAAGGTTATGGCCTAGTAGGAAAAATAGACTTGGGTGACTGTGACAACCTCTACCAGGGCTATGAACACCCGGTTGGCAGTAGAAAAAGGTTATACTTGGGACTCGGGGAAATTTTTTTCGGGGCTATGAACGCCTGATTGGCAGAAAATCTCTTTCCGGGAAGCCTTAGTTTATTTGGCAAAAGTTGGGTATAACTGGCAAGTGCCTTGGTTATCACAACCAAAGGTCAAGGAATGAACACACATGAACATAGATAGTGAAACTAATGGAAGAACCTCAGATTGGAGGTCATTGAAGAATCATCGACTCCACCACCTCTTGGTTCGGTTCTACTGCAAAGCTACTTTTTGGAAGAGTATTGATGATAAAGAAATGCCTTGGTCATTCCTCCTTTGTCGAGGCTATTTGTTGTGGGTCCACAACACACACCCCATTTTAGGTCCTCTGACCATGGGGACCCCCCTTCTTTTTATCTTTTTCCTTTCATCATGTCCGCCCCTCATAGAGATCCAGTCAGCCAACGAGAAAGATTACTAAAACCAAAGCAGATAAAGGAAGAACCTTTTTTTGGCCTTTCAGGCCTTTCAGCCTTTTGGAGGACTTAGGTCCTCTAAAATGCCAAAATGGCTGAAAGGCCGAAGACCTGACCTTTCACCTCTTTAAGAATTTCAAAGGACTTAGATCCTCTGAAATGCCGAAATGGCTGAAAGGCCGAAGGCCCGACCTTTTGGTGTTTTCAGACTCTGAAAATGCTGAAAGGCCAAAGGCTTGGTTCCCTATTTGGTCTTTTTGGCCTTTCAGGGTTGGAAACCCCAAAACTGCTGATGTCACCCCACGGGATATAAAAGGGGTGACTTCCTTTTTTCTTTTCACTCTATGTTTTTTTTGTTCATGCTCTCGCTCGTGACTCTGCTTGTTTCTCCTCATTGACCGCTTCCACCTCCGAGCCACCTGGTTGCCCTCCCCTGCTTGTTCATCCAAGGTAAGTCCTCCTCACTCTCTTTTCACTTCTCATTTTTGTCTAGGTCTAGTTTTGTTTATCTCTTCGATGTGCCTAGTGCTTGTCCAACCTAGGGCATTTCATTTCGTCACCCTCTCAGGCTTTTGTGTTTTTGTGCGTCGATAGGGATGTCCCTCCATGTCGACCCTAGGGTTTTTTGGTGTCATCGAGTCTAGGTTTAGGATTTTCACATTTTTTGTTAGTCACGGCACCTACCACAGGTTTTCAGCCTCTGAAAGGCCAAAAACTAGATCTTCATCCTCACCAAGTACCTTTTTGGATGTTTCGGCCTTTCGGACATCCGAAAGGCTCGAAAGTCTGAAAAACCGAACATGAAAAATCTTTGAATCAGACCATCCGGGATCCTCACCATGTCTGGATGATTTGAAGTTCTTGAGAAAACCCCTCCCAGTCTAGTGTCTAAAACCCCAAAACCCTGACAGACTTGGCCTCACCTTTTCACCTGTTCGCACTTTCAAAATTTCGGTCTCCGAACTAGTTTTCGGTGTCTGAAACTCCAAAATGTCTGAAAGTACAAAAAACTTACACTTTTAACTTGCTTCCATAAGTTTAAATTGTTTTTTATGTTCAATAAGCTATTGATATTTGCCTTTTCTTGTAGGAATGACTGAACCAAAGATAGCATCACCAATAAAGTTTCAATACAAGGGGAATCCCCCTAGCTCCAAGGTGGGGAAAAAACACAGCGAGATAACTGACACCAACATTAGGAATGTAGATTGGAATGAATTCCTGACTCAATGCACTTGACTAGTTTGAGGACTACACTTCACTAGTCCTATTTGGGCTCGTGAATGCAGCCGCACACCTAGTGGCTATTTTGTCTTCAGAACTGATCGTGACCCTATCCCATCACTACAATTTAGATAAGAGGGTGGTAGTGAACTACAAAGATCAAGTAGTACTGGACATTAGGCCGGATGTCATCGAGGATGTCTTTCAACTTCACAAAGGCATAGACAAATTCTATGACTTTTATATTGAAAAGGGAAACAAATGGTTTGGTAACAGGGAGCAAACAGTAAATGAGATGATGAATAAGGAATACCTAAAGCAACCACTTCCCAAGAACAAACTGGACAAGATAGACCTCCAAAGAGGTTATATGAGAGATGATATCCAGGCAGCCATAACAATGATAAGCAGGGTGTATGAGTTACCCCAGTCCACCCAACTTGAGCACTGGATGATCCTTCTGATAGAGAGGATCAAGGAATGAAAGGAAAGATTTGACTGGGGCACTATTATTAGTGATAACCTAGATGAGCAGTTGGCAGCAGTGAAGCATAACCCAAAATTCTACATGAGCACTTACATAATGTATCTACTAGCTGTACGGGTAGATTATCCTGGCCTCACCAAGAGGGGAAGTCTGAATGATACAAATGCATGGCCCCATCTTGTATACCCACAGTTGGTAAAAGGAGAAAACATGTCAGAGGACTCCCCTGATTATCGAATAGTCAATGACGCATTCATTTTCATAGTCATCTGATCTATTGACGGTGACTTTGCTAAAAGAATGTCAGAAGAAGCTGCTGCTAAGGTGAGGGCCATTGGGGCCTATTTCATCTAGTTCAGGACATTCACATACATTTGGATAGTTGGGTCAACCATACAACCAAAGAAGCTACCCAGATATCCATCTGACTGGATAATCATATTGGAGATGGCCAGGCAGCTCGCGAATGCATATGAGCACATCAAGCATAAGAAGAAGAACTGTTGGGACTTTCCCATCTCTTTGGGACCCTATACACTACAAGACATGAAGGTTTGCAAGTCCCTTTCTTTTGAATGGGATGATTTCCCCTTGCAAGTTTACAAGACAGTGCGAGCTCATTTTGACCCCATAGGTACTTATAGCCATATCATCGGTAGATTCTACGTACATGAGACACATCTGGAAGATCATTGGATAAACTGTATAGATGACCATGAAGTCAGAATCTGAGATTACTACAGAATGAACCTAGCTTTGGAAAAAGAGGTGTTGAAGGTTCCTATTTCCCCGAAGATATGGGAATGTGATTCAAAGGATGTCTTAGAAGACATTTACACACAAGATAAGGTGTATGATCGACCAATCATGAACATCGAGGTAGACAAATATGAAAATGATGACATAGACTTCAGGGCAAGGCACGTGATAAAAAACACCATATCTTGGATCAAGAAGCCACATTGGATGAGTCTGATCTTGGTAAAAACATTCATGGAGCCCTCCAAGAAAGTAGAGAAACAACGAGGAGAGAAGTCAATAGCTCCTAAATATAAGAAGGCTCCCCCTTAGAAGCCAAGAATGGTGTATGGTCATGAATGACCAGTTGAATATGCCTCCAATCCTAGGCCTAAGAAAACTAGAATGACAGGCTAGATTGACCCACCAACAGGATTGTCACAACCCCAATTAGGAGAGGGCCCATCCACCTCTGGCCAATATTCCCCCACCGCTGAGAAGAAAACCTATAAGAGGAAGAAGAGTTCCGAGTCTCCGCAGTTGGAAAATATACAAGAAGAGCCTGAGGAAGAGGATGCAAGTGAGCCCCTAGTTTGGAAGACCAGGTTAAAAAAGAGGAGAGAAAAGGAGACTACTAAGAAACATAGAGAGGATCCCAAAGAATAGGTTAATCCTTTGGATCCATTAGGACTGGATGAGTTTATGCTCTCTGCTTTTGAAGGACTTGAAGGATTTTCAGATCAAGGCCAAGATACATACATTGGGGCACCACCACTCATACAACCTCAAGTTGCCCTCACTCCACCACCGGTCATACAATCTCAAGTAGCCCTTACTCCTCCACCAGTCTAGTTCACCAATCCTCTGGTGAATGTTCGTACTCCACTAGTAGGCCCCAATTCTACTCCAGGGCCTAAAACCCAAGATAGTGGGTAAGTCAAAGTTTGGTAACAGACAATGTAGCTGGAGGGAGCCATGTTTCACTCCACCACCCCACATACTTACTCCACCAACTTCCCTACCAACTCAAACACCTCCTCTTGTACCAACTCCACCTTCATCTACTACCACCATCTCCTCATCTCCCACTATAGTCATGCCAACAATTATTCCACCAACATCAATCCCTTCAACATGTGCCACTCAGGCAATCGAAGGAGCAGTGGGCACAAATGACACATCACCTTTTCAGACCTCACTCGAGGCCATGACAGGTCTTAGGCTAGAAGTGGTAATTGATTCTTCAGCTGACCAAGGCCTGGAGAAGGAAAGAGAAAAGGAGGTTAATGAGAAAGATAAGGAAGAGGAGGAAATCCAAAGGGATACAGAAGGGGATAGAATGGAAGAAGGAAAAGATGGACAAGAAAAAGGGGCAGAAAAGGAATCAAAATAGGGAATAGCTCGAGGGAAACAAGGCTTGACCTCAATTATCCATGTGGAACCATATGAGCCACTAGTAACTACCTCCGGTAAACCTACTTGGTTTACCAAGGAGATACAACCTCAAAAAAGAACCTACACAAGTGAATTGGATGGAGAAGATACACGTATAACTGCTGTGAAGCAAGCTTTCCACCATGTAAATGTGAGTGTGCCTGCTAAAACTATGTCACATGTGACCCAAGACCCTAAGGGTCGGTGGATAGCACAAATAGCTATCCCACCCCCAAGAAACTCTCAAACCACAGGTTCATCAGGAGACTACACATTCAAAGAGGTGGACTTGGGGGAACCAACCAGAGAAGGAAGCAAGACATTAGCAACCTTGGGAATCAAGCATGGTCTTGGGTTCATGAGTAAAGATGAAGAAACCATCAAGGATTTAACAGGCCAGAATGAAGCATTGAAATAGTTCACCCAAAAGATGGTGGGTCCCATTGATCCAAATTGTTCAGAGGCTTCATTACAAGGCATGATTGATAAAAGGGCTACATCAGATTTGCCGATAGGATTAACCCCCTCTTTCATCCAGGCGAGTGCCGATTGGATAAATGACTTCAAACAGTTCAGAGAGAAGGAAATCCTGTCAATATTCAGGCCATATAGGAGCATCTTGGTTGAGGTTAATTCACTCATTGACCTAGTGGAAGATGATGGGGGGATGGATGCCGAGGAAGCTAAGTGGCAAGCATCTCTCTAGGATTTGGAGCTAATTAGAAAGCAATGCTTCCAAATTTTGGTCAAAGTCTATGAGGGTGAAGAACTGGATAAATTTGAGACTTGGACCAAGAAAATGGCCAAAATAATTAAGGCCTACAAGAAGCACCAGGCCCTCATAGGTGAAAATCAGGAGGAGGTAATAACATGGGTCAATGATATAGATACATTCTTCACAGGGGTTGGCCTCAATGTCTACCAAGATGAAAGCCAACAAGCTCTATGTCCCTCCAAGGAAGTGGTCCAACAGTTCAAAGACATTCTAGCCAGAGTCAATACCAAGGAGGCCTTGTAGCAACTATTTTATATGAAAGAAGAGATACATAGAATGTCATAGCGTGAAGAAGAGATCAATTTCTTCACTTCTGAATTAAATATCTTCAGAAAGAAGCAAGAACGAAGGTTCACCAAAGTAAAAAGGAAAGAGATCAATTATGAAGAAGTTCAGGAGATCGTGTAGAGGCTTCGGGAAGCTCACCCAAAAGTCTTCATTGGATAAAGTTCTAGGGTTCAAATACCAGATGGACCAAGCAATATTTTTGCACTTGGTCAAAATTCACCAAGGCAGTATTTTTTGGCCTTTCAGCCTCCGACTTTTTTGGCCTTTCGGCCCATACAGAAAAGAATATTTTTCAGCCTTTCGGCCTTCGAAGATTTCAACCTTTCAGCCTCCTTAGAGTTTTTTGGCCTTTCGTCCCACTACAAGTTCAAACTTTTGGACCTTCGAGTTTGAAGATTTTGAAGAGCACCTGGGAAATTTTGAAGACATTAAAGTTTCGGGGTAGAGGTCGGGGTCCGAAAAAACTGGGTGTTTTCAATGAGGTCAATTTTCTCAACACCAGTTCAACTCCAGATCAGATCAATGGATAAATTGAGTTCATTTCAGAGGAACTAAGGGTCTCCTATCAGTTCCCACCATCAGAAATAGCCCAGGTGAATAATCCAACAAGCATCCACCAAGATCAAGAAGAAGACTCCGAGTTCACAGCAAGAATTATCCTCCTTTCTCTCTTTCTTCTCTGGCGGATTTTTCCCTCTTTGCATGAGAAAATGGATTGTAAATGGGTTTAAGAATCCATGCAAGTTACATAGTGTCAGTTAGTATTATTTTACCTTCAGAAAAGTTCTAGTTTTAGTTCTATTTCTCTAGTTTAGACTCTCTGATGCCCTAACACCAAAAAATAGAGTTGTGGATCAAAACTCTATATATTATAATCAAAAAACAATGTAAAGGGCTGAACTTTTAATACAATAAAGATCTACATTGGGTGCTTCATTTGTGGTGTGTGAATTACTGCTATCTATGTGAATTTATTGAATGTATGCTTGCATTATTCTTTATTTTCAGAGAGCCTTTTGTGTTATTGTGTTTCAAATTCGTGCTACTTTTAGTTGGAGTTTTCTGCTATGTACTTACCTTGCTATGATGAATGTGTGGAGGAGATCATATTTTGGCTTAATGATAAATCCATCTCGTGGATGCGCACATCTTGGTGGCTTCACAATTTGATAGATTTTGAATATCTTGCATGAGTGAATATGTCTTCTCTCCAAACGCTTGCATCCATGGAGTAGTGAATTGTTACTTGGTCTTATTTATGCTTCGTGGGTTGTTCCAAATCTCTCCAGCATTTAATTCGCAAGGAAGGGTTTACAGCGGTTTATGTCCTTAGGACTTCACTTCCTTGTAATTTTATTCATTTCTCATTACTCTTCTCTCATTAAAATGCTGTCATTAATTCTAAAAATTACCATCTTGAAAATACAAAAATTTGCATTTTATTTACAAACACCCATACTCGTTAAAATGGAAAATACCCCAAAAAAGAAAATTAACAATATTTTGTAGTTTTCTGTCTTGAACATACCAGCAAAGGCCTCCTCATGAACAATCACATTTATCTTCAACTGAGTAACCAAGCAGGTTGTGACCCGACGCCGGAGAACCTTGGGAATTACTCTGTTATTCTTTCAAGAGAGGAAATTGAATCTTGAGATCCTAGCAAGTTGGCTTGTGTTAAAACAATGCTCAATAGGAGGTATGTGGAAATTTGTATTGTATTTCAAAAGGCCAAAGGTACTTCTTCAAATGCAGGCCTATATCATCCACTACCTATTCCCACTAGGCCATGGGAATGCTTGAGCATGGATTTGGTAGTTGGGTTACCAAAGACAAGCCAAGGCATGGATAGTGTTTATGTAGTTGTGGACAAATTTAGTAAGATGGCTCACTTTGTGCCATGCAAAACAACTAATGATGCCATCCAAATAGCCTCTTTCTTCTTCAAAGAGATAGTAACAATCCATGGGTTACCTAAGAGCATTGTGTCAGATAGAGACACCAAATTTGTGAGTAATTTTTGGAAGACTCTTTGGCAAAGGTTGGGCACTAATTTATCCTTTGGGTCTGCATACCATCCCAAAACTGATGGTCAAACTAAAGTGGTAAATATAATCCTTGGAAATCTATTAAGATGCTTGACCAAGGTATATGGTCAACAATGGGATCAATTGATTGGGCAAGCTAAGTATGCTTATAATGACACTATAAATAGGTCAATAGGGAAGAGTACCTTTGAGATAGTATATGGTATAGATCCTAGAGGAGTCTATGATTTACAAGACTTAAAGGATGGAGTGAAGGCAAGTGGATATGCTGGTGATTTTTCTTATGCAATGCAGGAGATACATGATACAGTCAGGAAGAATTTTACAGAGAACACCATGAAGAATAAGACTAAGGTTGATGAGAGTAGAAGAGAAATTCAATTCAATGTGGGAGACTTAGTAATGGTGCATCTAAATAAGTCTAGACTTCAAAAATAATTCCCACATAAGTTGAAAATGAGGAGGATAGGCCCCTTTCCTATCTTGGCAAAGTATGGGAACACTGCCTATAGAGTGGAGCTGTCGAAGGATAGTGGACTGTCCCCTATTTTCAATGTTACAGACCTAGTTTCTTATAAAGGAACACCACCTGATATGGATCACAGCCTCAGAGAAGTCATCCAAGATATAGAACTCAAATTTCCCTCTATAGCAATCAAGACAACTAACTGTACACTGGATACCCGAGTCTACAAGAAGACTAGAACCAAGGAATACAAGGAACATTTGATCAAGTTGCATGGTCAAACTGATGCTAATGTAGTGTGGATCAAAGTAGATGACTTCAAAAAGATGGGATTTGATCCTACCTTCCTCAATCTAAGGGTGGATTGAACTTTTTGTCTATGGGAGGATGGTGCAGGAGCACACCTAGGCTAACCTCCATAGTACTAATGTTTTGGCTTGTACTTGACATTGGCCAAGTCAGGGTAGTGTGTTTTAATTTTAGACCTTAGATGGTCATTTCATTGTGGACTAGGTGAGTTAGTCATTAGGACTAAGGTCACCAAAATAGTCATTGTTAGTAGCTTTTTAAATTTCTTAGGCTTAGAATCTTAGTGGTGGATTTGAGCTTTGAATGTGTCTTAAACACATAAATGTTGTAATAGAGATGCTTGTAGGCCATTAATGAATTTGGTTCCTTGAAATATAGAGGTTAGAGGTCCTAGGAATTAGGAAGTTGGCATAATGGAAAAGATGCCAAAAGTTGTTGCAATGTTGTCATGACAACATTTGCAATAATTGCAAATGTTGCATGCAACTCGGTTGCTTATGACCCCCCTAGAAGATAGGAGTGTGAGATTGACCAACAGACCCTAGAAACATGGAATATAGCATCTAATGTATGGAGAGGCATGAATATAGAAGAGGAGATTTCATTGTAACAAGTTTTGATTAGTGAATATAGCTCTGCAACTCTGATTTTGTGAAGAACCTGAGATTTTTAGTGTGATAGTTCTATTATATGGATTGAATGTTTTGATTTAGTGATTGTTTTGTATTCATAAGATAGATCTAAGCCTTTTCCATTCAATAAGCAAGTTGATTCAAGTTATTCCAAGGTCTTAAATAAATTGTTTTCAATTTAGAGAGTTCATTGGTCCTGTCCTGACCAGTTTGTCATTTCATAGCTCCACCATGAAAGTAACCATGGGATCTTCCTAAGGCTAGGTGGATGTGCTAGGTGAGTCATTGGTCTGTATATATTTAGAGTTAGGAGTCATGAAGAGTTGAGTTTCTATTTTTAGTACCAAGCCCTAGGCGAGCTGACAATGCCTGGTTAGAGGTTTGGAGGTGAAGTATTAAGAATTTCATGTGGAGAAGGAAAGTATAGTACATGGAAAGTATAGTAATAGGTGTGATATGATCAAATCATTCCCTATTAGGAGATTTATGAACTCACCAATCCATTTGGTCAAGCTTTGAGCAATAAATTAGCGAGGTCCTACTAATTAGGCCTTTTAGCCCTATTAGTCCTAGATAATAGGAACCATGTGTATGGAGGACCTAGGAGACTAAAAATTTCAAAATCCTTTGTAAAATCCAAAAGGGTATCTAAATGTGGATTTAGTTTTTCAAGTTCTTTGGAAAGAATTGGGAAAAGGTCTCTAAAAAAGGCTACAAGGAATTAGGCCTAATTAGGCTTCTTAGGGTCTAAAACTTGAAATCAACTGAAAAGGGCTAGAAGAAATTTCTAAATGGATTCAAATGGGAATATATGGAAGGTTTCCAAGATGTTTTGCACCCCTGCAATGAAATTGAATGCTAGTGTGGAGTTGGCACTTAGATCCTTCTAAGTGTAGGAGAAGAAGTGAAGAATCTACATGGTGTTAGTCTTTCAAGGTGAAGCACAAAGGGTTGGGCTCTTGGAGAGGAGATAAATAAGGCCTTAGTTAATCATCTAAGCCTTTGGGAGATCCTAGAGAAGATTAGGATCTTAATAGAGACAAGCTAGGTCTCTTGATAGATGTGCAAGCAAGCCATGGAACACATACACCTAAAATCACTTTGGTCATCTTCAATGCCCGAGAGAGCCCGGTAAACACTGACTGTTCTTGGATAGGATTAGACATTTGTGTAAACATCACTATACTTGTGTAAATATCAGTGAAAATACACAATTGAATAATTTTCATCAACAATATCCCTCTTTGGCATTGATGGTAGCACAACATGTCATAATACAAAGAATTATAGAGCAACAGACATAAGAATGAAATTTTATTAATGTCCTTAGCTTCATTCTGATTCTTATCCAAAAACTCCCTCTGTCATCAATCTCTGCATTTGTAATCTCTCCCTCTATAAGCTTTCTCTCCATCAATAATCTCTATGACATACAATAATCTCTCCCTCTTTTATAACCAATGCCAAAGACACCAACTGACATATCCAATGAAGTTGTAATGTACCTATTTGTACTGATTCATATGCAAGAAGCTCTAAATATCTACAAAAACATGTTAAATCTATTATGTAGCTCAGTTGATGCATCACTAAACTATGTTTTAGTGAGCCTCAGTTAGGGGAATCACCCCTAGCTTTCCTATAAGATACAAAAACGAAACCTTAGGTAGCGGTTTTGTGAAGATGCCTGCAATTTGTTCTTTAGTATTCACATATTCCAATCTTACTTCTTTTTCCTGTACCAATTCCCTAAAGAAATGATCCTTAATTGCAATATGTTTAGTCTTAGTATGCATCACAGGGTTCTTAGAGATGTTAATAGCACTGGTGTTGTCACAATAGATAATGATAGGTTCTTTTATTTCCACCTTCATACCTAACAACAACTGTTTGAACCATATGATGTTTGAACAATTTACTACCACAACAACATATTCTGCTTCTACTGTAGATTGGGAAATGCAGTTCTATTTCTTGCTTGTCTAGGAGACTAACCTCTTTCCAAGAAATAGTGCTCCACCACTTGTTCTTTTTCTATCATCAACACTTCCTTCCCAATTAGCATTAGTAAAAGTCTTTAAATAAAAGTTTCCTCCTTTCTTATACCATAATCCATAATCTTTAGTACCCTTAAGATATCCCATAATCCTTTTGATAGAAATTAAGTGATTCTCTCTGGGATTAGCTGAAAACCTTGCAACAATACCAACTGCTAATGCAATATCAGGTCTAGTGTGAACAACATATTGAAGTTTACCAATCATGAATCTGTAGGTAGTCTGATTTAACTCCTTTGAATCATCATCCTTAGATAGCTTATGTCTAGTAGGAATGGGTGTTCCAACTGGTCTATAATCTTCCATCCCAAATTTATTTAGTATCTCTTTTATGTATTTAGACTGAGTAATGTAGATACCATCCTTCATCTGATAAACTTGTAAGCCAACAAAGAATTTGATTTCACCAAACATAGACATCTCAAATTCCTTACTCATAGCTTCAAAGAATGATTTTTATAGATCATCATAGCTAGTAAACAATATATCATCAATAAATATTTATACTAATAGAATTTTGTTCTAAGGTCCTTCTTTGATGTACAAGCTACTATTATCATTAGTTCTCTGAAATCCAATACTTATCAAGCAACCATCCAGTCTTTCATACCAGGTTCTCGGATCTTGCTTCAGTCCATATGATTCTTTGTGCAGTTTGCAAACCATATTCCTTTTGTTAGGATCTACAAAGCCTTCAGGTTGCTCAATATAGAATTCCTCTTCTAGAATTCCATTCAAGAATGCAGATTTTACATCCATTTGATATACCTTGAATCCTTTATGTGCAACATATGCTAGAAGAGTTTTGACTCCTTCAAGTCTTGCAATAGGAGAAAAAGTTTCTCCATAGTCAATACCCTCTTCTTGAGCATATCCTTTACATACTAATCTATCTTTGTTTCTGGAAACTTCACATTTCTCATTCATCTTGTTTCTAAAAACCCACTTAGTACCAATCAGATTCTTGTCTTTTGGTCTAGGTACAAGAGTCTAGGTACAAGAGTCTAGGTTTTGTTCTTTTCTATCTGCTCGATCTCTTCATTCATTTCTTTGATCCAACTTTCATCTTTCAATTCACCTTTAACAAATCTAGGTTCAATTTCACTAAGTAAACATGTACCTTTTATTTTGTTCCTTGTCATTACACCTTCTGTTTGATCTCCAATTATTTTTTCAGGTGCATGATGCCTTCTAACATATTTTTCAAGTACAGGATCCTTCCTCTTCGATTCTGGGCTTGCTCCACTATGTTCACCATGCTCAAATATTCTATCTTGTTCTTCTATTTGATACTCAGGTTCCACTATCTGAGACTCAGGTGTATGTGTCCATGACTCAGGTGCATCTGTCTGTGACTTAGGTGCCTTTGTCTGTGACTTGGTTTCTTCAGTCTAAGACTTGGTTCCCTCTATTTGTGACTTAGTTTCTTTAGTTAGCATCACTAGTTGCAACAAGGTTTATGCTGATGAATTTAGTGGTTGACATTATTGTTGTCCAATCACCATTTCCTATGTCTTAGGTATAGCATAAGGTTCATAATACATAAATTTTCTGTAGTCTTCAGGCTCTTTACTGCTCTATTCTTCATTTCTCTCTACAAATTCATTGATCTTTACATACACACTTTCTATGACTTTATGAGTAGTAAGTGTAGACGTCCAAAAATATTAATATTAAATTCCCTCTTATTCCTCTAGCTATTTAATTCAATCAATTAAATAGTTTCATAGTTGGTTTTTATCAATGATCAAATACTATTCTAATGTATTTCATTTAAATACATTTACCTCACAAAATTCCCTTTTTAATAAATTTATATTTATTGAGAATTTTGCCATATTCCTAATTCTTCTAAACTATGATTTATTCAAATATAATTTGAATTATAATCTAAACCCTAGCTAGGAACCTATTAATCCAACCTAGAGACCTACCCTAAGCCTACCCTATTCCTACTCTACTCCCATCACCTCACTTCATAAGCATGTTTCCCTACCTAACTGTCCTCTAATCATACTTAAAGGGTGATTCCTAACCTTTTTAAGGCTAATGAAATTCTCACCCACATGTGAGAATTCTCTAAAAAATGGTCACCCATCCCTCTTAAATTCCTCTTACAAGTTTGTCTCCGACTTGGAAATCTTGAGCCACTCAACATTTAATGCCAATTTTGACTCAAAAATAGCCATCCCTTCCAAGCCTATGTGTCCCTTATGTGGCTCTTATGTGGATGCCACTTAGATGACACATCATTCAAGCCCTCCTCTTCTCTCCCAAAATTCTATAAATAGAGGCCTTCTCCTCTTCATTTTTGATCTCTCATTGTGCATTGTTATTATGCTAGAATTGCTTTAGATTTTCATAGTTGTTTTCATGCTCATAGTTTTTATCCTTAAATCACATAGATATCATATGCTAGGATAATATTGGTGAATGAATCATAGTTCCTTCTTGCATTTGCATATCATTTCTAGTTTGATCTATCATCTTGAAGAAGATTTGAGACTACTTCTTCATACTATCTCTTGAATATCTCTTCTTGCCTATCAATCTTGCATTGCATTGGGGCTTTGATCCATGTGTCTTTGAGAGAGCACACCCACAATCCATCAAAAGGAGAAAATCAAATAAGTAGAATAGGGTGCAATTTACTTGTTTTTAGCTCAATCCAATGTTATGTTGAGGTCTTGTTTGGTTTCTTTCTTCTTTGATGAATTCTATGTGCTAACCCACTAACTTGTCATGTTTGAGCTTTCTCTCAAAAGATTGAAGATTTCACCGTACACATTCTGGCACACCAGCTGGGACCCATGTCCCTAAAATCCTTATAGTTTCTTGTCTATTTATTCAAATTTTTCCAAACATGTGGATCGGCGTCTGCATTTTATGCAGAGGGGTCTGCACAAATGTTGTTTCTCTCTATACTATTGTTCATCATCTATGCTGAACCAACGCCTGTGACCTGAATCGACACCTTTATCTGGCATTGCTAATTTGACACTTTCCAAACATAGTCTTTCTTTTTTTAAAGATTTTCTATCTTTCCCACTACTTTTGAGTATTTTAACATTATGTTTTTTAGCAGAGATTCATTTTACAAGCAGTTATCATGCCAAATTTTCATTAAGGGAACAAATCTTGATAATTTCTTAAAGAACACTAACTTTTAAATGTTTGGATAATCTCAAAATAGCTGGATTTGATCAATTTGAAGACTAAGAAAGAAGGAAAAGTAACTTTGTTTGATGTTTTTGCTGTGTTTTGTGAACTTGTAGGTACAACAACATCTGTAGAAATGCTGATTCAGGTTTTGGCGTCTGCGCAAATGCCGGTTCAGAACACTCATCAATCAGTGTCTCCATTTCATAAATTAGCATCTCCGACTGGTATATCAATTTTTTGTCTGGCTTATTTTACTGCATTCTATTTATTTTTTAACTAAAATATAGAACCAGTGTCTGGACCCTGAATCGGTGCCTGCGCTCTGTCAAACTTTTTTATCATTTGCTAACAACCTTTTAAGTGGTTTCTGTGTTTCCAGCGCTTGTTAAAGGGTAAAATTGAAACTACTAACCAGTTGTTTTGTAGCACTGCTTGTCAAAGACACAAGTTCAAAAAGACTACTCATGTTTGTCTTGCAGGTTGCCTTACTCCAAAATTGACCAAATGATCATGTTTGCCTTAATTTTTTTTAGGAACCTAGCATAAATAGGGAGATTTAATTGTCTAATCCGAAAAAAGTGTTAGGGGATTATGCTCTCTTCCCTTTTGGGAAGATCAAAACCTAGACGCACTTTCTTTGTGTTAAATAAATAAATCTTTGGGAAAGAACAAGCTTGTCTTGCGTGTTTGGGAGAAAATAACATTGGGTAGGAGAGTATTCTCTTTTCCCCTTGTGGGAAAATAAAAAATCTAGACCCCTCTCATCGCCAATCCATGTTTTTAAAATTAATCCTTTAGTTGGGCCTACCGGTTGAGGGAAAAATCTCCCAGGAATGACCCACATGAGAAGGAGGTGTAAGCCACACCACTCTAACTCACGTTAATCAAATTTAATCTTTGGGGTTAAAGCCTCGGGAGTCGATTGGCATTTGAGCATATACTCAGCTCTCATCTAACTTAAGTGTGGCCTCCTAGCCTCAATCATGTTTACGTGACCACTTTTATCAAGATGCTCTATGGGGCTATACGCCTGAATCGTGCTTGCGTAGACATAGAGGATATAATCAAACAAAGACCCTTACTAAGCACTCTAAGCATAGAAGCTACCCGATTCACCTCTGAATGGTGGTTTATTATAGTGTGAGGGGAGAGAAGAATCTCCCCCAAGATCCCTATCATATGTGTCCCAAGGTATTGTGTTGCAAAAAAGATCTTTGTAGCATGGAAACAATACCTGGAAAAAGGCAAAAAAATGGGCGCCCTTTCGGGGGTGACACTGCTGTGTGAGCTAAAGGACTACCAAGCAATGGGTCTATAATATTTCATTCGAAGCCAATTCCTTAGGTAGATGCGTGCTTGAAGTGTTTGAACAACATTGACAAATCCAAAACGTGAACGGAATACCCAACAGCCAAATTTGTCACTTGTTTGTATCCTTCAAGGTTGCTTTGTCCCTTGTCGGATTGTTTTCAGACCCATTCATGTTGATTTCTGATTTGATTGTGTTGAAATCAGTTCTTTCCATGGAACAAACCTATTGACAATCAGACAAAAATCAAACTTGTGCCAAATCATCACAACAATGTCCTTTTGTAGATTACCGTGAGCTCCAATTTTTAGAATTTGGTCTTTTATGAGATATGTCCTAAAACCTCCAACTATTCATCCAAAATCAGATCTATTTATAAGACATGACCAATTCCAAGAAGCATAAGAAGGTTAAAACTCCATTACCACAAGTATAGAGGGAACAAAAGAATACAACCTGAGAGGCTAACAAGTACCAACACATAGTCGATTCCATCAAGTAAGAAACCCATAAACGAGAAAAATTTGACAAAGTGATATACAACAACAAGGTTGCTCGCTTTATGGGAAAATATTGTCTAAATGCTACTTTTGTCAGGTTTGAGCAATATGAATAGCTGGTTTACCACAACAAACAAACATTCCTCCTCTTCTTAAAGCTCATTTAGCTTGCATTTTTTGGACCTCCCTTAGGTTTTCATCTTTAGAAGCACATCACACACTCATCCTAGCATAATCAGGCATAATCCAATCCAATCCTAGTCAGCCAAGCATAATCATAATCATCATCCAAGGCATTCTTAATCACATCCCTCACTTGGTATTGCATCCCCTTTTGAGTTTCTTAGAACCTATATCTTAATCAAATCCCCATCCTTAAGTGTCCTTTACTAAGCATTGTTTAGGATAATCCCCTTTGTCTTTGCAACCTCATCACCTTGATCGAAAGGTTGGTTTGCATTGACAACGAATCTCATCCACTGAAGAGCACAAGTCTCTCTTAGGTAAACAATTACATCCACTTGATCTTACACTAGGGAAAGCAACCCTTAGTCCTTGTATACATCAAGTCATCCTTAGGAGCATACTCATCATCCTAGATGCATCATCTAAAATCCTAGTCCTAGCATCATCATCCTTAGCTTCCTAAGCACATCCTTGCATTACATCTTGCATCTAATATCCCCTTAGGGTAGTCATTTCATGCCACCTATTGCACAAGCCACTAAGAAGAGGAAGAAAATGGACCCTAATCTTGCCGCTAGTTCATCTAATCCTATGACTAACAACACTAACACCATGGTTAGTTATGCACCTCAACCCAACAAAAAAATTGAGCACATCTGGGTAGATACTAGTGAGATGCCTACCATGAGTACCATAGAAACATTTATCAATCATCCAGGATATGTCTACATGGTGAACTCCATGAGTGGACATAGCAATAATCAGGTACTTTTGGACATTTAGCAACAAGGACTTCAAATCCCACCTTGGATTATACCCACACTTGTCACATGACCTATGACACTTTCAGGGGAATGTCCTCATCCCACTAGAAATGAAGTTTTTGATCCACTTCAGTGAGCCCTACAAGTGGGAACTCTTATCACACAAGTAGTCCAACCTTCCATCTCACCCTCCATCATGCACATGAAACCTTCATCTACCTTAGGTGCCCCGCCTCTTGATCTAATATCAGTAGCACAAGCAATACTCCCATAACTATGCAAGCACCTCGTGAGTTCATAGCCGCTCCACTTTTGTAAACATTCCCAATATTTCTATCAAAATTTCCACCATCACCAGTCAACACGTAGAAAACCACCATTCTACGCATCCCTACTTAGCCCATTCAAGGTACAACAACCAGTTCACAGCATCAAAGCACCCAATTCTCCATGCCTATTCCACCTTTCTTCACCATAGGCATGCCACCTACCAATGCCTATAACCAACCCTTATTTCCACAAGGGTCCACTTTCCCCGCTCCAGTAGCAATGCAATCACAACGTATGCTAGCAGTTTTGCCACAAATACAAACCAATCCAAATCCTCCCATGCAACAATAATCTACCAATCCCTTCATAATACCCTAAATTCCCATCCAGCCTGTCTAACAACAACAACAACCAATCCAACAATAGAAAAAACCAATCTAGAAACAACAACAACCAATCCAGCAACAACAACAACCTATTCAGAAGTAACAATGCATCCAACAACCATCCCATCCACAACAACCACAACAAAAAATTACCATCCCATTCACATCCCAAGCACAACAACAACAAATCAACCCCTTCGTAGTTGCGCAATCCACCCTCCAAGTTACATAGCAGCCGCAACCACAAATGCAGGGGGAAAATCCCTTCATGGAACAACCACTGCAATAGTTTGCTAATCCTTTCATACAACCCATGCAGCAACAACAAACTAGTTCCACTAACTACCTAGCCATGCCATCTTATGGTACATCACAAACCATCCCACCACCATAGCAATTCAATGTCCCTAGTAACACCAGTTAGCTCACTACAACCACTGGGGGTATTCCACCACAGAACTCTTATCCTCCACCTCATGCAGGTGTGCAACAAGCTCAACCGACTTATCCAATGCTTCAAAAAATACAAGCATACTTCCAAAAGTTGCAACAACCTTATCAAGCACCACCACCTCCTCCACTGCAATATTCTCCTCAGCCACAGCTTCCACCACAACAACCTATATACACTGACCAGCAACCATCATATAAAATATCATAATATCCCCCACAGAATCCTCCATATTTTCCATTTGATCCATATCAGGTTCAAGGAACCCATGTAATCATGGTTAATAATCCTCCCCCACAAATCAATCATGAATGGGAGGAAATGAAGAACGCTCTCAAAGACCTAAAAGTAGGGACCGAGGCTAAAAAATTTAAGTTTGAAGAGGTGTGTCCTTACCCGTTTGATCGATCTATCACTGCCATACCCTTCCCCAAGCACTTTGAGACACCTAAATTTGATAAATATTGGGGGAAGGGAGATCCCGTGAGCCACATGAAATAAATCTACATGGCATGTCAAGAATTGGCCTATAGTGATAATTTTCTCATGAGACTATTTCCCAAGAGCTTAGGAGGAACCACTCTTGAGTGGTTCTATAAAATCCCCTACGACACAGTCTCTACTTTTGCTGAACTATCTAAAAATTTTGTGGCCCAATATGCACATAACATCAAAAATGAACTCTCACTCCTTGACCTGTGCAATTCCAAATAAAAGGGAGAAGAGAGCCTAGCCAATTACCTTTAGCATTGGCAAGGGCTTACTACAAGGTTATCCTATCAACCCCCTGAGCAACATCTTATCAAAATATTCATTAACAACCTCCATCCTAAGCTCGCCTATCACATGCACATGAATTGTATACAAACTTATCAAGACATCAGAATCAAAGGCATGGACCTCAAACGAGGTCTCATAGAAGATGGTGCCATCAAGCACTACAAAGAATCCCAGCCTGACAAACATAATAATGATTGATCATGGTACTAGAACAAGAACAAGTGCGTAGTAACCGATGGAGCCACTAACACCAAATACGTTCAGGTTGTGGTAGCCAATCCCAATGCACCTACCCAAACTTATCAACAAGCACCACCAGCATACCCTCAACCTCCTCCAACATATCAATAGCCCACTCTCGCGTATCCCCAACTGACTTACCAAAAAAACATGCACCCTCAAGGCACAACTATCTATCCCCCTCCAGGGACATCATATCAACCCAACTACCAAGGTCCTATGAACCAGACAAATGCTATATCAGTTCCACATGGACAACAAAGGCCTCACACTTTGAATGCACCACACCACATGTTTACCCCTTTGGGTGAACCCATAGATGTCATCTTCTGCAGAATGGTCCAAGCTAACCAAGTCATGTATCCAAAAACACAGTCGTTTGATGACTCAACACCTAAGCCTGCCTGGTATAAAGACAATGAGTACTGTGAATACCACTATGTTAAGTGACACACCACCCTCAAATATATGAAGCTAAAACACTACATCCAGGATCTCATCGACCGCAAAGAGATCGAAGTGGACTCACCTGCCCAAATATCGTGAAACATGGGCCTTAAAATCTATCAAAATGCATTCCCTGAACATACTTTAGGTAAAGGCCCAGGAAATCCTACCCAATCTTCTGACTAGGGGAAGGGTAAGTAAGGATAAAATTCCAATAGGAAAGATTACACAAATGCATATATCAACGATGATAATCTCATCAGCTGCATATCCCTGTAACACCCCAAAATTGGCATCTTGCAACCCTAACCAATTTTGTTGCATTTGTCATTCTTCTGAATCATCAAAGTCCTATTGTACTAGGTAATTCTGAGTTTGACTGACTCTACTTGACCTAAGTGTCAGATGCAGAAAACCCTAAATTTTCATTAATCACACATTATATTTAACTCCTAAAACATCAATTAGCTAAATAAACCTAAAGATTGAATTAATTTAATTATAAAGTCCTAGCACTTTAATTAAATTAAATTCACCCCTTTTAGCTAAAACACATAAAAAAGAATTAAATAATATTTAAATATTAAATAAATATCCCCATTTCAATAATTGAATTTAATTATTCAAATAATTGAGAAAAACACATTTATGAGGTCATATTCTATTTATTTAATTAAATATTCTCTCAAAAATCTTCTCTTCAGTTTAGAAATAGAAACTTTGAATTAACTGTGCTTTAAAGAGAAAGAAAACATTTAAAATCATAAAAATAAAATAGTTAAAAAAACAAAGGGAAAATAATTTATTGTTTTCTTTTAAAGAAAGCTTGCTAATTTGAACTGGCTTTTCTATCTATTTTATTTCAAAAAGGAAACTTTCTATTCTGAGCAGACTCTTTGTCTATAAAAGAACTCCCATTTCTCATACAAGCCCCCAGTCATTTTTTATGCATTGTTAGAATAAAGAATTGCTTCTACATTTAGTTCATAATCTCATTTCTAGTTAAAGCTCTCATTTGCAATAGATTAATGTCAATTTCTTAGATTAATTGTATTACAATCATGTCTTAATTTAATCTCATTTCAATTCTTAGATTAATCTTGCATTATATTGCATTCATGGAGAAAAAACCTTCATTCTTAGATTGGTCTATGGTTGTGAGACTCTCGTTTTGAGAGCTATTCGAAACCCCGTCTGGATAGAAGGCAACAAGTCGAATCATACAGGCATGCAGGATGAATAACTCATATTCACTTCTGTATGTGGTTGATGAACAAGGACTATGTTGAAGTGTATGGTTGAATAACATGGCCAAATTTAACATATAAATTTCTGGCGCCCACCGTGGGGCCTTGAAAATTACTTTCTGGCCTCATTCTACACTTTTTTTGGTCAATTTTGGTTTTCGTCCATACGGCCCCATAATGAAAATTCGCGCAAAATTTCTCGCATAACCGTGCGAAGTTTTGCAAGTATATGCATTTCTTCACGCATGTACCTAGGTTTGTTTGTGCAAATCGTAATACTTCTTTGCGCAACATTTGACTCCAGTGATCTTTAAATTATAGTTTTTTATATCTCTGTTTCTGCTGATTTCTGACCACTGATGGTTTCTGTTTGCTGTTGACTATGTTTTTCTAATTTTATCTCTAAAATAGCTTAACGGTGGTTTACAGGATGCTAAAATAAAGAAATAAATTACAAACTACTAATGTATTTACAGCAGGATGCTTTTCGAAGACCTACGTGTTTTCACAAACCTCTCATGTCTGTTTTTAGTAGTTGGAACACTCTGCGATTGGTGCTTAAAATGAATCATTGTCTTGCGTGATTGAAGTTTTTTCTAGTTTGTAATTCCAAGAACTATATGAACCTATCATCTCCCCTCACCTTTATGGATCTTGGGTGTAAGATAAATTCATATGATTCTTCTAGTGTGGCTACCTCTCGAGAGCTTTAACAGAGCCAGTGAGAGTGGATGCCCAACCGGTAACAGGCTAAAACCAAGCCCTACCGAACTGGTATATAAAAAATGCCATTGTGATTAATCTCATAATGGATAAGTGTAAATTCATTGTGGCAACCAAAATCTCCTCTAATACCCTCATGGTGCATTAAAGTCCCAACATTGTTAAGGTGAAAACCTTGCTTTGAAAATATTGGGAGAGCCCCCTTTATTGGGAAAATGACTTGATCACAACCACTTGAATAGATGTCCTTACTACAAACTATTGTTATAGTATCCAAAAAACCCTCTATTTTTATGGCTCTTAGTAGAGACAAAAACCCTTTGGGAAGCAATTCCTTTGGGGTTCAAAGCTTGGTGTTCCTGAGAAGTGAGTGCACATGTAAGGAGGAGCCCGTGCCTTCAAGCTTCTAAGTTGTCTGCTATGAGTAGGCATAGCTAAACTTCAGTTCAAGTGGGGATTCAATAGATACTACCCTGGCTATCCTAGGATTGTGATGTATCTTTTCTGGTACTACAAACATCCTACTTAATGTGTTTTGCATGGGTGTATCATTTAAACAATCGAAACAAACATCAAATTACCCAAAGTGTCAAACTTGAACATGTCTAAAACAATCTGTAACTCGAACCCTCTATCAAAAAACAACATGATCTTGTCTCAAAAAATGCAATCTGGTCTTAACTGTATGATTCTATAGAATTTCATTTGTCAAATCTTCCAAGTCTCATGCAAAATTCTTCCATCTTCGCATTATTATCTGAGAAACTTCATGTGTCACACTGACAATCATCGCATGACATTTTGCAATCTTGCTATCATTTTATTCACTAGTTTGTCACTTTTATTCACCAGTCTATCATCATATTTCACGTGGGACTCCATAGTTTTGCGCGTGCCTGTGAGAATCTTCACGCGAGAACGTACTTCTTCATGCAAGTCTGAAGCATTTTGTCAAAATAGCGAGCAATTTCTCATCTGTCCAGCATCCTTTTGCTAAATCTGATCTCAGTTCTGGGTCTGTTTATCTACTTTCTATTTGCACACAGTCTGCAACTTGGTTTCTTAGGTTGAGAATTACATGATTCTTTCTTAAACTGGTCTTGTCTCTTATTTTTTGCTTTATTTCTACTGTTTCATCATAAATTGTGTCACAATAGTCATCTCTTGGTTGTTCTAGCCTCATTTTTGATGATTTGCACCAAGAATACTTCACCTTTTGGCACAATCTGTGCATTTACTTTGAGACAATTTCAAGTGTGGTCCTAGTTCATATCCCTTGTACAACCTTTGTCTATGAATGTTACAACTCGAAGTGGAAAAATATTCCCTTCAATCAATCAAAAAGAATCTGTGCTTTCCACACCATTGCCGACTACATCTAGTGAGGAATCATCTTGATCTCCCTCTCCGGTACTTTGACCTTACGTCAAACGATCATTTTCAGTGGATTTTAGTCAGGTTTGAAACCCTTTTTTCCAAGAGGATCCAAATTCTGAAAACACTCAACCTTCTCATACTGAGTCTTTACACACTGAACACTTGCATTCTAGCAAGATGGCAGACCATGACCAATTTGGTGAACATAGCAGAGATGATCTCTCTAAAACTAGGGGTAAATTCCTTTTTCAAGACCCCACCAATGATGAGGAAAAAAAATAAGCCAAGTACATATCGCGAATGCTTGTGCCAATAAAGATTTCCGCAGGATGATGGAAATTCTCCTAGCCGAGGAAAAAGAGAAATACCTTCTCAAACTAGCCAATCAAGGGGCCAAGTTACCCTCCAACTACAATGTAGAGATGCTTGTCACTAAAGAGGAAGAAACTGAAAGCTCCAAGTTGCAAAAACAAGTCCAAAGTATGCAAGAAAATATTATTCAACTCATTAAGGATAAAGACAAATCCACTACACAGTTCACGCTGGAAAGCATTTGTCCACTCCCATTTGATAAGAGTCTATGCATGCCTCCTTTTCCCAAAGGAGTTAAACTTCCCAAGTACGATAAATACTTGGGTACATCTGATCCCCAGGATCATTTGAGAGAGTTTGGTGCTCTCTCTATGGAGTTCATACATGATCCAACCTACCTCATGCATCTCTTCCCACATAGTTTGGGAGGGTCGGCTATGGAGTGGTTCTCTAGACTACCAACTGGCATCAAATTTTTTGATGAAATTGCCAATTTGTTTCTACAAAACTATTCTCACAACATCCAACATCTGGTTCACATCTGAGATCTTTTCCACTTGAAACAAAACCATGGGGAATCCTTCTTGACATTTCTCCAAAGATGGAGAGCTTTATACAAGATATTCTCACAAAATACTCGAATCTAAAAAGTTGGACATCTTTCTAGACAATCATCTTCCCAAATTTGGGTATCAAGTACAGATGCAAGGTCCTTTAACCTTTGATGACATGATTAATCAAGCTATGAGAATTGAGACATTTATTGTCAAGAAAGGAGAATTGACCTTACACAAGGAAAATAAACAAGGGTCTTCCTCCTTAAGAAAAGATAAACCCAAATTTCCCAACAAGAACCAGAATGTTGTGAATGATGGAGTTGTAGATAATGTGACTCCCAAGCCTTCAAAGGCTTCTTTTAATCTCACTACCACAATGTAGGTAGCCAAAGTAGCTGAGCAGGTTGTGGCAGAATCCAAATCGAGTACTTTGCATTTTTCTGGCTCTAAACCTTGGGCTCCTAGACCCAAGCGTGAATTCACTCCTTTAGGAGAACCTCTTGATGTGGTTTAAAATACTCTCTTGGAAAACCATTTACTTACTCCACTGGATAATTCATGACCTTATGATCTGCAACCAAGACCCTCTTGGTGGAATGAATCTACTTATTGTGATTTTCACCAAAACAAAGGTCAAAAAATGGCTACTTGTCTTAAATTGTGGCATAAAATCTAGGATCTCATCGATAGTGAGGTTATTACTGTGGGAGGTCACAAAAAGAACTTAGACCACCAATCTTTTAAAGACCCATTTCCTCCTCATGGGAAAGGTGAGTCATCCAAAGGAAAAAATACTGATGCCAAGGTCAACTATACATACACCAATAATGACAATGTCATTAATATGGTTGAGCCTTTTGATAATGAATACTATAACATTGTCATTCTCAAGGGAAGGGAAGATACTCCCAAGCCCAAAACCCCTTTCATCTTGTGAGGGTCTATACCTTAGCACTTCAAACAAGAATAGTCTCAGGTCAGTGCAAATGTTGTTTCTTGATCTCATGCTAAGATCATTCTCAAAGGCCCTGAGCCTTCTACGTCTATACCAACACAACTTGCAGACAAAGCTCCTGTTGACTCTGCCAACAAGAATCCAAAATTAGGTTCCTCATCTAATGCTTCCAATTACAACATTCTAGATCAATTAAAACCTACTAACACTCAGATCACCATCTTTGAACTATTGAAAATCTCCCCTACTCATAGGGAGATCCTTGACAAAGCCCTCACCAAGGAAAATGTCCCAAAAGATCTTGATATTGACTGGTTTCAATCCATGGTAGGTAACTTGAAATCCTCCCATTACTTGTCTTTCTCTGAGGGAGATGACCATTCTTTGATTCACCCACACAACAACCCCTTGCACATTGAAGTCATGATTGGTCCAAAGCGTGTTCTCCATGTTCTCATAGATAATGACACTGGCCTCAACATTTGCTCTGCAAGCTTCCTTGATGAGTTAGGCTATGAAAAAGACTGCATAGATGCCTGCAAAAAGATTACTATTAAGGCCTATGATGAAGAGGAACAAAAATCTAAGGGGCTAGTTGTATTACCTATCAGAGTTGGTCCTATTGAAAGAGATGTTATCTATCAAGTTATTGACATTCCTTTGCCATAAAATATTCTATTGGGAAGGACATGGATCCACAAAATGCAGGCTGCCCCTTCAACATACCATCAGTGCATTAAGTTCCCATTCCAAGGATCTAAAGTAATAATACCTGCTAATACACGCTATGATTGCAACACACTCACAAAATCTTCTTATATCTTTGTACCCACCAACAGAGAGTCTACTGAGTTCCTCGAGACTAAACTAAATGAAATGGAAAAGGGTCTTACACTCAAGGAAATTGACATGGGAGGATATCAGATTGAACCCATGCTATTTGTTACATCTCTTCCTTTGTCTCCACTTTCTTTTGGGAGACCTTCTGAGAGCACTAAACCTTCTACAGTTCCCCCTCAAACAAAATATGGTGGTACTTTTGTACAGGCCATGATACCATTAGAAGAAGAAGCTAAAAACAGGGCTATCAAAGTTTGGATCTATAAAGGAGAAGATGCCTTTGAGAAAACCACTACACCTTATGACATAAAACCTGAATAGTATGGCAAGGGTCTAACTATTATGCATCACTTTGGTTACAAAGGGAATGGTCCCATAGGTGCGAATTATAAAAGATTGATTGCACCACTTGAAGCTATTGGTTGCTGAACATGTGACTCTATAGGTATAGGCTTTAAGAAACTCACATTTCAACTGGGGATAAAAATTTGTACCTCACACAGATCAACAAACAACACCTGAAGATACATCCAAAATTGAAGAGTCCAAAGAAAGCTCTGACGAGGACTACTTCCCTTGTTCCATTCCTCTAGAACTTGTAGCATTCTTTGTTGAGCCAGATGATTTCATACCGCATGTCAGTACAGTTGATACTGACAGTGATTCTGATGACACCACTTCACTTGCTCCATTAACCTATGAGTGGTGGAAAGAAATGAAAAATATAAATCCAGGTCATTAGGGTGATTTGTACGTACCACCACACTTCCAAGAGTAGTTTGAATAGGAATCCCAACCACTTTTCACTAAACAAGAAGCAGATGATGCTGCAAACACTATTGAGGTACCTAGGTCAAAAGGTGCTCATCTAACCATACCGAAATTTTTAGGCAAAACTCATCCGAACTGGGGACAAAGGGTTGATTTCACTCATGTTCTTGATATGATGCCTAATGATGAAACAAACTCTCATGAATATAAGTTGGACAACTTGTCATATGCCACCTCTGACAGAGATATGGATATAGTTCAAACACATGAAAACCTTCTCGACGTAGGTGAAGGGTCTAGTCTAAGGTCAAATGAGTCTTATTCCATCAATGTTAATGTGTCTTCTACTATGATCACTCAGAGTCAAAGGAATTTGACTACACCTTTAGATGAGATTGATCTAGGTCTCAACTTGCTTGTTTGTGCTTTTGATGATTGTACTATGAATGCACTTGAACCTATCACTTCTCTTCCACTCTGCCATCCTGAGCTTATAGATTGGAACTCTCCCTCCTCATCTAATGAAGTCCTTACATTCTAGAATGACTACGCTCTTGCCTGTTACCTCAACACTGTCAAACCTATAATGTCCTCGACTAGTGAAGAAAGTGTCAACATGACTGAGGCTGATATCAAGTATCTCAGTCACAAAATCAAAAGAAGAAAAAATAGGCGCTCTAATGGTGAAAACCACATTGTGGCATTGTCAGAGCCTAAAAAATTCAAAATAAAGGATGTATCCAAGGGTGAAAACCTCTTTGAGGTGCTTGAGGATGAGATACTTGATGTACTTTTGAGTCATTTCTAGGAACAATCATCTGTGCTAATTGATCCCACTCAACCAATCAACTTGGATATGGAAGATGAACCTTAGATCATTCATTTGGCACACTCATTATCTGAGATAGAAAGAGAGGAATTCGTTACATTCTTCCGGAGTAAAAAGATAAACTTTGCATGGAAATATTTAGATATGCCACGATTAGAGCCTAATCCAATCATGCACCATTTGTCCATTGTACCATGTGTCAAGCCTGTCAAACAGAAGCTCTAGAAAATGCATCCACATGTAGCTCTACTTGTCAAGGCTGAATTGGAGAAACTTCTTAAGGCAATATTTATCAGAGCAATTGACTATGCAGAATGTATCTCTAACATTGTTCTAGTGTCAAAACATGAAAAATCTATCCAAGTATGCACAGACTTCAGAGACTTAAAAGGCATGTCCTAAGGATGACTTTCCATTGCCCAATATTGATATGATTGTAGATATGACAGCATGATATGAAATGTACTCACTAATAGATGGCTTCTCTGGCTACAACCAGATAAATATCACGCCAGAGGACCAAGAGAAAACTGCTTTCACATGTGCATGGGGAACTTTTGGTTTGAATGTCATGCCCTTTGGAATCAAAAATGCTGGTGCTACATATCAGAGAGCTATCACCACAATATTTCATGATATGATGCATAAAACAATGGAAGATTATGTCGATGAAACTCTAGCTAAAAGAATGCAATGAGAGAAACACCTTGCAGATCTAGGTCCTATACTAGATCGCATGAAACAATTTAGTCTGAGGCTCAATCCTAAGAAATGTGCATTCGGCGTAACATCTAAAAAATTGCTTGGTTATATCATTTCTACAAAAGGCATCGAAGTGGATCCTGAGAAAGTTCAAGCTATCATGGAAATGCCGCCACCAAAGAATATCAGAAAAATGAGAGGACTTCAAGGCCGGTTATAGTCTATCCAGTGCTTCATCTCACAAATGGCGGAAAATTTCCAACCATTCACCAAGACTTTACACAAGGGCGTGACTTACCAATGGAACAAGGAATGTGATGAGGGGTTCACACAAATCAAACAGTATCTTGGAACCCACTAATATTGATGCCTCCTATTCATGGGAAGCCGCTTATACTTTACATATTTGCTATAGATACATCACTGGGTGTCCTATTAGCGCAAGAAG
This sequence comes from Thuja plicata, assembly GCA_018584345.1. Taxonomy (NCBI): domain Eukaryota; kingdom Viridiplantae; phylum Streptophyta; class Pinopsida; order Cupressales; family Cupressaceae; genus Thuja; species Thuja plicata. The sequence continues at coordinate 5,494,010 of MU227578.1, read as the reverse complement.
ATCAGAACAACAAAGAAAGGGCTATCTACCACATTAGTAGAACTTTGGTCTAATATGAAACAAATGATTTTTTTATAGAGAAGGCTTGCCTCGCAGTGGTATTTTCTTCACAAAAACTGCAACACTACATGTTGGCTCATACTACATGCCTTATCACTAAGATTGATCCTCTGAAATATTTTCTCAGAAAAGCTACCCTCACAGGTAGACTAGTTAAATGGGTCATGCTTCTCAGTGAATTTGATATTGAGTATGTAGAAAGAAAAGCCATCAAGGGGCAAGTGATTGCAGATCAGTTGGCAGAAGAAACTCTAGTAGATCATCAACCATTGAACATCAAATTCCCAGATGAGTCCATATTACTTCTTACACATCGATCCTGGACTATGTTCTTTGATGTTTCATTTACCCAACAGGGGTCAGGTGCTGGGATCCTGTTCATCACACCTCAAAGGTATTCTTTACCAAAAGCATACAAGATGTTGTTTCCTTGTACAAACAACATTGTTGAGTACAAAGCCTTGATCAATGGTATGAATATTTCCCTTGAGTGGTGATTGGATGAGCTCAATGTCCTTGGAGACTCACAATTAGTCATGAATCAAGTAAATGATATCTATCAGACAAAAGATGACAAGCTAGTGCCCTATAAATGGTTGGTTGATGACCTCATAAAGTTTTTTGTTCACATCACATTTCAACAAGCTCCAAGGGTAGATAATAAAGGGGCAGATGCAATGGCTACTCTTTCTTCTATGCTACCGATGCCAGAAAATAATTTCCAACATGAATTCCTAGTGGAGACATTATGCCACCCAGCCTATGATTCCCCTGAGTCCTGGATGATCTATTCTGTCATTGGACATGAATCATCTTTCTACCATCATATTTATTCCTACCTTCATGACTAGATTGTTTCGGACACTTACACCTAGAATGAGAAATGTCACTTAATCTGCAGTGCTTCACAGTTTTCCATCATCGCTAATGACTTGTATAGGCGCGGTCTAGATGGTACCCTTCTTAGGTGTATAGAACCCAATGATTCCAAGTGTGCATTAGTAGAGGTGCATAAAGGCATCTGTGGGTCTCACTCTAACAACCTGACACTGGCCCATAAAATTATTAGAGCTAGTTACTACTGGCCAGATATGGAAAACTAATCTACATAGTTTGCTAAGTCTTGCTAACATTGTCAACTACAACATAATTTGATTCATGCTCTAGCCAAGGAGCTTATTTTCTTCATTAATTTCTGGCCATTTCAACAATGGGCCTTTGACTTGGTGGGTCAAATTTATCCCTTGTCCTAAAATGGACATAAGTTCATCATCGCAGCTACAGACTATTTTACCAAGTGGGTGGAGGCAGTCCCTCTCACCGTTGCCAATGGAAAATTAGTAGCTATGTTCATTCTGAACTGCATCATCTACAGGTATGGTGTACCCTCAACAATAATCAATGATAATGGGGGGAAGTTTAAAAATAAGGATTTGATGGAGCTATGTTCTAAATTTAAAATTACTCAGCATTGGTCTTCCATCTATTATCCTTAGGGTAATGGACAGACGGAAACATCAAACAAGACAATCCTTAAAATCCTGCATCACACAGTGGAAAAATATGGACAAGATTGGCATCTCTAGATCAATCTAGCTCTCTGGGAATATAGGACAAGCATAAGAACACCAACAGGGGCTACGACCTATGCTATGGTTTATGGAGCAGATGTCATGTTACCAATTGAGGTTGAGATTCCTTCTCTACGAGTCTCTCTGAAAGGCCTCATTACTGATGATGATAATAGAATATCTTGGCTATAGGAGCTAGAACTACTTGATGAATGCTGACAAGTAGCATTTGATCACCTTAGAGCATAATAGAAAAGGATGTCCAAGAGCTATAACAAGAAATTTTTCCCAAGAGACTTCTAGGCGGGTGACCTCATTATGAGGGAAAACCCTAAGAATCAACAACATCAGATCCAGAAAGGAAAATTTGAACAAAATTGGCTTGGTCAGTATGTTGTCACTATAGTATTTGGGTCTGGCACCTATCAAATTTCTACTACTAAAGGAGAACAACTCAAAAATCCCATCAACGCTCTTCATTTGAAATGGTTCTACAACTGAGATGTCTTCAGTGTGCTCATGTATATAGTAGTCCTAAAAAAATTCTAAAAATCTAAAAATGTCCTGAAAAAATGATCATCTTAGTGAAAACCTAGCAATAGGTGCTTTTATGTATCTCCAAAAAAATCATATATTCCAAAAATACAAAAAAAATTAAAAAAATTAAAAAAAAGAAAAAAAAAGAGAAGAAAAAAGTGTCATTGATGAAAACCTGGCAAACAGGTGTCATGGTAGCAATAAAAAGAAATTCTACCAAGAAGGTGAAAACCTGGTAAATAGGTGCCTCTTTTTCCACATTGCCATCTCTATCACAACACCACTTGGCTTTATGCATTTTCTTTCTTTCTTTCCTGCTTTCCTACTTGCATTTGCTTTTCTGCATGCTTTTAGTTCCTGTCAAGACACCAACTTACATGGATTTAAACTGGTCATACTCTCACGGAAACTCTCCTAGTCTAGGGGGCATCATCCTATTTCCTTTTGGGATCTACTTTACAATAGTCACCAGTGGTTCTCACTGAGTCTACCTACTATCGCTTAAGCTTATACTGAGTTCTCTCTCCTTGAGAATCTCCCTAACATCAGTCACCGGTGTTTCTCACTGCATCTTCCTACTAATGTCTAGCTAGTACTATGATCTCTTCACTTGAGAATCTCTCTCACATCAGTCACTAGTGGTTCTCACCGTGTTTGACTACTATCACTGTACTATTGAGATTTATCACATCTGTTATAGTTGGAGTTATGCTCAAACGCTCTATCTATCGATACTCGGTCTTGACAATTCTTTTCTTTAGTTTGTACATAGCTTTCGGTCACTTTTGAGATACTTTGGTTCCTTTGCGAACCCTACTGACTTGACATTGATTCAGCACCATACGCATGGGGGCAACCAAATATAGTTTATCCTCGCAGCATATGCCTAGTCAGTCACCGCTACTTAGGGGCACAAGTCCCCACTTTGATCACATCTTTGGTTAGTAATCTTGTCACTTCTGAAGGACAGCTATCTAATGACACAAACTGGTGTTTTCAACACCACCATAAACAGTGTTTCTTAACACTATCTTTGGACACATCTATGTTTTTTACCACACATTGGATATCGCAACGTAAATATCTATCGATAACAATCAAATACAATGCACTCACAAGAAAAACGGTATTTTCAACACCTGATACCCAGAAATATTCAAAAAATTTGAAATTGGATGAGCTATGACTGAATCTTTCTTTGTATGCTGTCGGTTCTCATGGATTTCATTGATATTTTCTTTTTCTACTGCTTGTTGGTGTAGTCCCGATGATTCGACAATGTCAAATAAACAGGGTGTATGTGATAAGAGCTCCCGCACTAAGGTGGAACAACCTCACATCCCTTGATCTTGTTTATTTGTATGCCATGGTGAGGTTGGTACTATCTCCTTGACTATTATTTCTCTATTTGTTTACGCATGAATGCACTCATGGTTATCTTGGCTTTAAATGCCTCGATACTGGTATACTCTTGCAACATTAACTGGAAACAATGTTCAGGTCATCTTGGATTTTGTGGCTTGGTGCTTACATTTGTTTCCTACATTTTATCCGATGAAAGTCATATTCATATCCTTATGGTCACAGTGGAACCAGTAAGGATTGTGTCAACTCCAATGTTCCAAAAATTCTCAATGATGATGATTATACGATGGGTCTCACAACCATGTCCTAGGGATTGCATCTAGCATAGAATTGCATTTTTATTCTAGACTTGCATTGTGGCAGCAATTCAATGTTCACTTCATTGCATTTTCATGGGTTTATACATTGGGGAGTTCTTCTTCAGCATCCTGGTTTCATCATGACTGCACAAACATTTGATCCTCGCTCTCGATTCTTCACATGTTCTCTTGGTTAGCATCTGTCACACATCTGGACACCCCGCATGAGATGTTAGTACTATATACATTACATTTGCATTATCATTTACACATTGCATTTACATATTTCCATTCACAAGTGCATTTAAATAAATCATCTACATACATACAACTTTGCATCTACATCAACATGTGCATCGCATAAACTCATAAACATCACATACATGTGCATTTCATACATCTACATATATTCAAAACATGTTAATACATTTGCATACATTCTAAATCATCTAAACATCTAAGCATATAGGAAACATCTCATAAACAATAAAATGTGACACATGCGATGATACCAAAAAGATGAACTCATATATATATATATATATATATATATATCAAATGTGTCGATACAATATAAAATGGTGCTACTCTAGCACAGTCTATCTCAAAAATGGAGGTACAATACATGGATGCTAACGCATTGGATACATCATATGATCTCATCTATTAAATTTGTCCTATCTAGCTCTGGCCCTCTCCCTCGTCACCTGGAGGAGGTGGAGGAGGAGGCATATCTGGTGGAGGTGGTGTTTATGCACCCTTTGATCTTCTAGCATATGATGAAAATCTTGGCACCTATAATGGCTCATCAGGCACCACCCCCACATATGCTACATAGTAATAAGCTGCTTGGGTAGCCTGATGTCCTAAATCCACCCAGAGCTACTATTGTGCAATCTGCAATTGTACTCAGAGATCTTGAGCCTCTTGATCTTTGTCTAATAGCCATGCATCTCACACAAAAACCTATACCTGCAAGTCTGTAACCTGCCTCACAAACTATCATACTCTCTCTGGCTCTTCATAGAGCATCATACACCTGTGATACCACATCTTTAGGTAATGGACCCTATGCTGGCTCCTAGGCAAGCTAGTCCTCCTACATCGGGTCCTCCTATGGTACCTCCAACTACTCTGCCTACTCTTGCACATCGTCAAGCTATGTAGCTGTGCTCCTCCTTCTCTGCCTCCCACCACTGCTCACACCGAGATCAATCTACATCTGACATATAGGTATGTCTACCTATATAGTGTGTGGCCATGGCACCTGCTGTGGCAGTGGCCACAGTACCTATTGTGGTGGCGGCACTGGTTCCTGCTGCTGTGGCACCCGTGGGTGCACTACCTGCACAAGCACTGCCATGCCAACTAGATTTGTGAATAACGGAAAGGGATGCATCACAAAATGCTCCCTAAACTCTGGGGTCATACCTCCATCCACAATCACACTCAGATAATCCCATCGAGTATGTTCTAGGGCTCATACATCAATCATGCATCAACCAGTATCCAACTTGGTCGACCATCCCTTCGTAAGCCCATCATGAAAATGAGCATAGGCATAGTACTCCTGTGAAATCTCCTGTGCCTGGCCAAATTGCCACCGGAAATGTGTCAGAGGAAATTTCTCAATAATGGATATGGCACGACTGAAGAGAGGCCAAGAAACAAGCATGTACCCCAGGTGATTGCTGGCATTGTCCCAATCCTCTGTCAACCTCCATGGTCGCCATGTCACAATAACCAGATCATCGAGCTGATCTCGCCACTGCTCTATCTTACACAGTGTGGGATGGGTAATCAAACCTCTATACCTATATATATATATCTAGTGGCTCCCTTAGATCATCGCATATGGGTCGAGTCACAGGCAGGTGCTCACATGCCCACACCTGTAATACAAAGACCACTGCAGCCATACTCTTCTCCTATCTATAGGCAATCTCATGCATCTCATGGTACATATGGGCCAACATACACTGACCCCACCCATATCTGATCTCCTCCTCCAGCATCCTCTGCAACATCCAAACCCAACCACACTCAAAACCATGGTGATCGCAATCCGACATCAAATAGCATCCTGGGAATGTTTCCAAAACCACAGCCAATCGGTGTCCAGGCCCGTACTCTCTGACCATCTCCTCCCATGGGATGGCTCTCCCCATGACCAACTCATCCTGCAGGATCTCTCATAGTGCTAGTGTCCCTGGTCACGCATGGCTGTACATCATACTCCACTCTTGGACCGTGGAAGGGTATCCTAAGAATCCTGTAGATATCCTCCAACATCACTGTCATTTTGCCCTGAGTAAGGTGAAAGGTGTTCATTTCCAAATGGAAATTCTCTACTAATTCTCCTAGTAACCTATGATTAACCCAAATGTCAGGTATCTCACAGAGATGTGATAAGCCCAAACCATCAATATGAACTATCACTGCATCATCCATCTATCTCACCAGCCCACTAATAGCCTGATGATGTGACCTCAATACAATGTTTGGGAACTCGACCTGCAAGACATACAAACAACAATGCACGATCAGTACTTGACTCATGATTCACAATAATCAATGCATAACTACACAATAAAGTAGTAGAGACATCCTATGCTAAGGAGTAACGCTAACACAATTTCTATTGGACATAATGTAAAATTGTTTTATATTCAAATTGCTAAGTTTTTTTCATGCGAAGTAGCAGACTTTTGTGCGAATAAGTTTTTCGTACCGCGTGACATTTGACTCTCATGTGATGTTTCATCATTGTTCACATGAGAAACCCCACTGTCTAAGGGTTTCCCATGTGAGACATGGGTACCCTCCTACGTGAGGATACCCACGACCAATGCAAGAATCTTTCTTTTGGCATTTTCTCGCGCAAGCCTTCATTATGAGCCGCATGAGGAAACTAGTTCCTCGCGTGAGAACCCGTGAAATAGTACTTCAAAATGTGTATAGACATTGAAAAATTGACCAAAAGTAATGAAATTTGAAATGACAAAGAGGTTAATCAACCACTTACTGGGGGTCCGTACGCTATTGGCTTGGATTGCTCGAAATGATGAGTGCTCACGGGGACCACCATTTTCACTTAGAGCTCAATTCTCAAAAGTCAATGGATGCAAATGATTTGAAAATGACCTTTTGGACTCATATATAGGTTTTGAACTAATTTTCAAAAGTGCTCATATTTGCGTGAAAATTTCACCACTAGCTAATTCGACCGCTTTGAATCCATTTTCATGATTGAAATCTAACACTCTTATATTGCTCAAAATCACATTTTAAAATTTTTGGGACTGACGCGATTGGACACTTGTGCAGTCAACTTTCTGACATCGCTTTCTTGTCAGAATCATATCTATTCAATATTTTCTCAAATCTTTGACTCTTTTCATCAAAAGTCAACTCTAGTAAACTCTGGTCAACCCTAGTCAAACTTGGTTAACCTGGACCTTGACATCTCTCGAAATTGATTCTTAATCTTCCAAATTCTTCCATAATCTATTCTAAGTTATTCTTGACCTTTGATTCAACATCTATCTGTGATTTCTCACTCTCAATCATCATTATGACGTGTCATCTTTCCATTTGTCTCCCGAGGGGGCAGGATGATTACATCATTGAATCTGTTCCAATCAATCTAATCTGAATTCAAAAGTCCTCATTGCTAGGGGCATCTCATCACTTGGGGCATGTTCAGTTTTTTGTACCTCACAGTCCAAACTGGGTGTTGCATGACTTTTAATCAATAGGGGCATTTTTGTTCCTTACATCTTGTCATCTATTAGGTATCGAGGCAATCTAACCCAGATCCCTGAGGATCAAGCTTCATTCTGGAGATGATTGTTGAAATCTCAATCTATTAAGTATCTTAAAAATATAAATCAGATTCTTGAGGATCAAGCTTCATTCTGGAGATGGTTCTCAAAAACTCATCTATTGGGAATTGGGGCAATCTAACCCTGACTCGTGAAAATCAAGCTCTGTTCTCAAGATGATCCTGAAACTCGATCTAACCAGTGTCTTGGAAATCTAACCTAGATATTGGGGGACTAAGCTTCATTTTGGAGATAGTCCTAAAATCTCTATTGACTATCTTTTTATGGACAGGTATCGGGGCAATCTAACCCCGACTCCTGAAAGTTGAGCCTCGTTCTGGGGACAATCTTTTGAAAGATATCAATCTATTATGTATCTGAGCAATCTAACTCAGAACCCTAAGGATCAAGCTCCATTCTGGAGATGATTCTTGAAATCTTAATCTATTAGGTATTGGGGAAATCTAACCCAGATCCCTGAGGATCAAGCTTCATTCTAGAGATGATTCTCAAAATCTTAATCTATTAGGTATCAGGGAAATCTAACCCAGATCCCTAAGGATCAAGCTTCATTCTGGACATGACCCTTGAAAACTCTACTTGACCGACATCTTGGAAAACTAACCTAGACTTCAGAGAGTTAAGCTCTTTCCTGGAGATGGCTCTAAAATCTTTATCAATGGATATTTGCATCATCAATTTTCAAAATCTATTCTTCTGTGCTTCAAGCATTAGACTATTCTTTGAATCAATGCACTGCTCGCACATCAATTCAAAGAGGGGCAAAATGTAACACCCCAAAATTGACATCTTACAACCCTAACCAATTTTGTTTCATTTGTCATTCTTCTGAATCATTAAATTCCTATTGTACTAGGCAATTCTAAGTTTAATTGACTCTACTTGACCTAAGTGTCAAATGCAGAAAACCCTAAATCTGCATTAATCATACATTATATCTAATTCCTAAAACATCAATTAGCTAAATAAACCTAATGATTGAATTAATTTAATTATAAAGTCCTAGCACTTTAATTAAATTAAATTCACCCCTTTTAGCAATATGTCAAATCATACAGGCATGCAAGATGAATAACTCATATTCACTTATGTATGTGGATAATGAACAAGGACTATGTTGAAGTGTATGGCTGAATAACAAGGCCAAATTTAACATATACAATTCCAAGTCCAGTCCTATGTCAATGTCATCCATGTCAAGGGTGCTGATAACCAATGCGCAATCACCACTCGTCAAGGCTGAATAACAGTTGTAGGTGCAAGTACCATTCCATCTACTAGTACTCAATACAAAATTTTGGAACACCTAGGGAATACTCCTGCCCAAATTTCCATCCTGGATCTCCTCTACACTTCACCCACCTATCAATAAATCCTTAATAAATCCTTACAAGAATCCCGTGTTCCTAGCGACATCAATCTCATTTAATTCCAGAACCTTGTCGGACACTTGTCTACATCTTGTGGGGTCTCCTTTAAACCAACATGTGTACCCTCAGAAGAACCCAATCATAATCTCCCACTCTATATTGCTGTCATGGTTAAAGATTTTGCCATCAAATAGGTCATGATATAACAAATGAAGTCATTACCATCAAATCCTATGACAATCTGGAGCATACTTCTGAAGGCACCATAACATTACCCATCCAAGTGGGCCTTACTACCCATGATACAGTATGTCATGTTGTTGATCTTGACCTTCCCTTTAACATCCTCCTTGGATGCCCATGGATTCATTCTATCCAAGCCGTTCCCTCCACCTAACATCAGTGCATCAAATTCCCATATAATGGCACTGAGATCACCATCCGTACAGATCCCAAGCCCTTCGCATACTGTAATGCGTTGGAAACCACCTTTGCACATTCCAATCACTATCCCAGGATTAACATTGGCACCTTTGTCACCAATTCATCTCAAACTCACTCAGACCCAAAAACAATCCTCTCTTCCACCTTATCCACGATCAAGATCAACAACAAAGGTTGTGGTGAGTATAGTTTATTTGATGCCTTTGTAGTTGGAGCATTACCAGTTGATCCGCACACTCAAGGCTGCCAACCAAATCCAAGAAAGATAGAACCAAAGACAACCAAGCTGCTATAATTTGGTCCTACCACTTTTATCTCAAATGGTACTTTGAGTGTCCTAGAAATGACACCAAACATCAACCAATGGTTCTATAAGGATCCACCACCCAAGGACACAAGTTGCCTCAATTACTTCAAAGGTAAGTACCCTACAACTCATAGGCTAGTAATAGAAAAATAGAACTACCAAGGAGGTGGTCTTGGTTATGAAGAACAAGGAATGAAAGATCCTATTGTACCTACTCGATGAGAAAAGCACCTAGGCCTTGGCATGGGCTCTGACACGAATGGGGGCACCAACAAGAACATAAATGCCTCTTATCCCTCCCTGGGTGAAATCACTGACATCAAAGATGTCCTGAAAGAGAAAGTTGTGAGAGCCTATGAAGATGTCTTTGATGATGAAACCTTCTTGGGAAATTATGTCCTATGCCAAATATCCATTCTCTTCATTGACCTTTCCCTCTGCCTTCCCAAACTCATAGACTGGGACCAACCAAGTGTTGTACATGTTAATGAGTTCCAAAGAGAGGACACGCTCCTCAGATTCATGGGAGAAATTAACAAAGAAATGACTAGGGGAAAAATTTAGTACATGTCTATAAGTTGGATCCAAAGGCATACTTTGGGGAAGAGGAGAACTTTAGCCGCAAAAATGAAGAAGAAAAAAAATAAAAAAGAGAAAATTGATCCCCTAGCAAAAACCCCTCTAGGGAGCTATCTGATCACAAAAGAGTAAAAACAAAGGGTGTATCCACTGGTGAAAACCTCTCTGAGGTGCCAGAGGATGAAGATTCTCCTCTTCCTCTAATTTATGATTATAGGCCTGAACAATCATCGATTCTCATCGAAGAAACAAAACTTGTTAACCTAGGCACCAAAGAGAATCCCGCCATCACATACATAGTAGCATCTCTGATTGAAGCAAAAGAAATTGATCTTGTCACTTTATTAAAGGAATCCATCAATAAGTTTGCATGCTCTTACTCCCACATGCCTAGAATAGACCCCAACCTAGTGGTTCACCTTCTTGTAGTGGACACAAATATCAAACCTATCAAACAAAAGCTCAGAAAGATGCACCCTAAAGTGGTACTACTTGTCAAAGTAGAGCTAGAGAAGTTATTCCAAGCCAACATCATCCATGCCATTGACTACTCTGACTAGATTTCTAATATGGTGCTAGTGTCTAAACCTGATAAATCAATCAATATATGTACAAACTTTTGAGATCTCAACAAGGCATGTCCCAAGGACGATTTCCCATTGCCAAACATAGACATGATTGTGGATCTCATAGCAGGGAATGAGATGTTTTCACTCATGAATGGCTTTTCCATATATAATCAGATCCATATTATAGAAAAAGATCAACACAAGACAACATTCACAACCCACTAGGGCACCTTATGCTATAACATGATGCCTTTCGGCTTGAAGAATGTTGGGGCAACCTATCAATGGCCATGACTGTCATTTTTCATGACATGATACACAAGATTCTTGAAGACTATGTCAATGATATCTTGGAAAAATAAATAAAATGGGAAGATCACCTAGATGTTTTGGAATGCATCTTTGATAGGATTGGACACTATTGCCTAGTGCTTAACCCTAAGAAGTGGATCTTCAAAATCACATTAGGAAAACTTCTTGGGATCATTGTATCTAGACAAGGCATTGAAATAGATTGAAATAAGGTACAAGCTATCATAGAGATGCCTCCACCAAAAAAACTCTGACAATTGTGTAGCCTCCAAGGAAAGCTACAATCTATGTGCTATTTTATCTGTCAACTAGCAAACAAGTGCCAACCATTCACTCATCTCCTGCGAAAAGATAACACATTCAAATGGGATCCTTAGTGTCAGAAGAGTTTTGACAAGATTAAAGAATATGTGGCTAATCCACCCATTTTGGTACCACCTGTACCCGAACGACCACTCATCTTATATATTTCTACTATTAAAATAGCACTGGGGGCACTCCTTGCTCAATTGGATAATGAAGGCAAAGAAAGAGCTATTTATTAAATCATTCAGACCTTAGTGGGTTATGAGATCAATTATTCCCCTATGGAGCAAGCATGTCTAGCAGTGGTCTTCGCCACTCAAAAACTTTGCCACTATATGCTTATTCATACAACCAAGATCATTTCAAAAGTGGATCCTCTCAAGTACCTACTCTCTAGGACTACGCTCACAGGCCAAATGGAAAAATGGGTTATGCTACTAAGCAAGTTTGATATTCAATATGTAGACAGAAAATCCATTAACGGGCATGTCATCGCAGATCAAATAGCAGAAACACCATTGGTAGACACATATCCTTTGATCACAAAATTTCCAGATGAATATTTATGCATGATAGAAGAGCAACCTACTTGGCAACTCTACTTTGATGGGTCCTACATAGCTCATGGTGCAGGGGTAGGAATAATTTTTGTCACACCTCAAGGTGACTACATCCCTTTGTCATTCAAATTGGGATTTCCTTGCATGAAAAACATTGCAGAATATGAGGCACTAATTGCAGGACTCCACATGCCTATAGAATGGAACATCACAGATTTACATCTCTTTGGTGATTCCCAACTCATTATCAAACAAGTCCAAGATGAGTATAAAACCAAGGATGACAAATTGATGCCATATAAGTAGATGGTTGATAGGATGAAAGAGCATTTCCTCCACTTACAGATAACACAAGTACCACATTTGCAGTACAAGGCTACTGATGCAATGACCACAATTGGCTCCCTCTTAGAGATTCCTCATGAGTCTATGTAATATGAATTTTTAGTTGAGAAACTTCATGCTCCAACCTATGAGAACGATGAATCAAATCGTGTATGTTTCTTGGTTGGTCCCTAGTCCCTGTGGTACCACAATATCTAGGTGTACCTACAAAATGGTATCATATCCCCTCATCTCACTACAACCCAATGCCGAAATTTCATTTGTAGAGCTTCTCGCTACACCCTCATAGCCAACACCCTTTATCATTAAGGTTATCAAAATGTACTCTCTAGGTGTTTAGATGAAAACAAGGCTGCCCAGGCTTTACAAGAGGTACATGTTGGAATTTGTGGTGTCCACATGAGTGGCATGGTCCTATCCAAGCAAATTCTACGTACAGGGTACTATTGGCCTACAATGGAACATGATGCTTGTGAGTTCATCAAGAAGTGTCTACCTTGCCAACAACATGCTAATTTGTTCCATGTTCCTGCATAGGACCTTAGACCTATTGCGCCTCCCTAGCCCTTCTCTTATTGGGGTTTTGACCTCATTGGTAAGATTACTGCCCTCTCTTCTGAAGGCCACAAATACATAATCACAACAACAAATTACTTTACAAAGTGGGTTGAAGCAATTATGCTCACCCTCACTACAGGTGGCCAGATATCCAAATTCATCCTCTACCACATTGTCTACCGCTTTGGCATAACCTCCACTATCTTCACAGATCACATAACACCATTTGAAAATCAACACGTCAGTGATCTGTGTGTTTGCCTCCATATCCATCACCATTTCTCCAGCCCATATTTCCCTCAAGGTAACGACCAAGCTGAGGCAACTAATAAAAGCCTCCTCAAAATCCTCAAGAAAGTTTTCAATGATACTGGTCATGACTAGCATCTCCAGATCAATCCCACCCTCTAGGAATTACGTACTTCCTATTTTACTCTTATAGGAACCACTCCATATTCTTTATTCTATGGTGTTGAAGCGGTCTTACCAATTGAGGTCAAACTACCATCCCTCTGAGTATCATTGAGAGGACTGGTTGATGATGAAGATTATCGAGTAGCAAGACTCACATAGCTAGATCTCCTAGATGAAAAATGCCAGCAATCCTATGATCACCTGATTGTCTATCAAAATAGACTCAATTGGAACTATAACAAGAAGGTCCACCCACACCAGTTCCAGGTGGGGGACCTTGTGCTAAAGGAAAATGAGAAAGTGGGTACTGATCACGAAAAGAAAGGTAAGTTTGAGGTTACCTGGAAAGGCCCATATGTTGTCACTACATGCTTCGGTTCTGGGGCATATCAACTCTCCACTCCTGAAGGAGAACCATTGAATGATCCTATCAACATCATTCATCTCAGGAACTTCTATGCTTGACGGATGGTTGTTCATTTCAGTTATCTAAGAAAATCCATAAAAAGTATAAAAAATTCTGAAAAAAATATAAAAACAATGTAAAATAGTCCTAAAAAAATATAAAAAAAGCAGATAAATGAAGTTGAAAAATGGTTGTCTCAGCAAAAACCTCGCAGATAGGCACTCGGACAACATAAAAAACATCAAAAAAAAAAAAAAGCAAAAGGAAGAATAAAGAGAAAAATTTCGTCCAAAGGTGAAAAATTGGCAATCAGGCACCTTGGACAAGTATAGTTGATGAAAACCTGGCAATAGGCATCACACGTAATGGACCATTCCATTATCTATCAAAATTTTGCATCTCCGTGAACCTTAGAATTTCCCATATTCCCTGGGTGTTCCAACACTATCACACACATCAAAGCAACAAGACCCAATCAAGTTCAGCAACAATCTTTGTACATGATTGCTTGTAATTATTTGTTGTAATTAATCATTCAGTTTGGTCCTTGTATATTTGTGATGTGTACAGTCCTTTCACCATCGCACTAACATCCTGAGTTGTTGCCATGCTAATATTCCCTGGTTGGTCCTTCATAGTCCTCCTAGCTGGGTCATCAGTTGATTGTGACACACACTAAAAATATGGGTCCCATCTCATTCGTTGCATCCATCGCATCTGGTGCTATTCTTCATGTTATTATTGCATTAGGTTCATTATTAGATGGCATTAGGTTCATTATTAGATTGCATTGATCATCGTTCAGTTGCATAGTTAAAATCATTCTAGGATCTTGCATAATTAATTCATCTTAGATTCATTGTTGTCATCTTGCATTGTTAAAACATTTAGATTGCATTGATCAATTATTTAGATTCATTTTACATCGTGCATTGATAATTCATCTTAGATTCATTTTACATCTTGTACTGTTAAAACATTTAGATTGCATTGATCAATCATTTAGATTCATTTTACATCTTGCATTGATAATTCATCTTAGATTCATTTTACATCTTGCATTGTTAAAATCATTTAGATTCATTTTACATCTTGCATTGTTAAATCATTTAGATTTATTGTTCAATCATTTTGATCCATTTTAATCTTGCATTATTAAATCATTTAGATTCATTGTTAAAATCATTTTGATCCATTTTTAGTCTTGTGTTGTTAAGATTCATTTAGATTCATTATGTACCTTAGATTCATGTTGCATCTATATTCATATTCATTAAACATCAACATATACATTTCATACACCATAAAATCACATCACATCCTACATCCACACACATCAGTACATCATATAAGCATCATCCACCCTACATCAGTCATACATCATATATACATAAGCATAAAACCATCCTGGATACACAATTTGTCATACATATGTGTCACATCCTGCAAACATCAATTTTAGTAATCATATAAGCATATGCATCATAAATAGGTCAAGGCATAGAATCACATCAAATCATAGATTCCTCATCGATATATATATA
>MU227578.1:5453643-5478420 GCA_018584345.1 Thuja plicata | reverse complement strand
TGGTGGTGGACGTGGTGGCATCCCCACGGATCCCTGAGACTATGATGCCCACTCTACTTTATGACCACGATCTCTCAGTGAATACCTATCTCTGGGCCTAAGGGACTAAGTCAAAATATAACACCCGATAATGAGATGCCTCTCTACCTACCCTGGCTACATCCCTATGGGTAGAAAAAGCCTCTGCCACTACCTATCCCATACCACCTACGCTGGCTTCCTATCTAGCGATGTCTTGCTTTGTCCTGTAAGCCTCGACCCACCTCTGCATTTCATCCCTCTCTGAGGTCAATGCAAGGATCTACTCTGTGGCCTAATTAATCTGCTCAGTCAAAGTACCCAACTGACCTGTAAGTGTACCTATCTTGGTACGTAACTCAGTAGCATCCTAAGTCAAGTTGACGATAGAAAACTCTCCCAAGTCAACCCTGCCCTATAAGGTGTCAAGAGCACCCTCAACCCTATCCATCCATGCTGTCTCTGTAGCTAATAGCCCCTGTATCTAGGTCATCTTAGTCTGTAGACTGGTCTGAGATACCTCCTCTATCCCCAACAAGCCCTGTAGTCTCGCACACTCAGTCTATAAACTGTCTTGCTCTGCGATGATAGTGTCATGGGTATCCTATGCCACAAACCCTACCAGTGGCCCTTATGGTACCCATACCTATGCTGGCACCTAAGGTGCCTGTACCTATCCCTATGGTGGCCCCTGATCTAGTCCAACCCCTTCTTGTGCCTCTGTACAAGGTCTAACCTGTCTCTTCTGTAGCCTCCTCCTCTACTCTGCTACCAAGGTCTCAAGGGAATCTCCTAAAGCTATCCCATCATCGACATCCATGTCTTTTGTCGGATGCTCATGGGACGCTACCTACAGTGGGCCATTCAGTTGTAGAGGTGTGTGCGCAACCCACCATGCTGCATACTCAACAGTCATACCTATGCCAATGACATCTTGCTGTACCATGAAGTCTATCCATGCCATAGTCCTCCAGGATGCCCTCACTGTGAGAGCGTCAGTATATCTCCCCCACACACCCACCTCCCTGGTGACATGAGGATGTAAATCATCCTCTGCCACCACCCCTTGTTGTATTCAAAACTACCTCATGACCTTGGATGGCCTATATCTCTCTATCTGGTGAATGGTCCTCCCCAGTAGAAAACAATTAGTATAAAAATAAGAGAGGTATTAAAATTCCTTGAAGCCATCCTTGACTCCCGCCTACTATTCCATCACTCCCCACATCTCACAGAATCTGTATGGAGTCTAGCAGAAAACCTAGATCTTGTCTAATAATCGTTTCTAGTATCCAGTCTGACCAATAGAGGTATATCTCAATGATAGCATGTACCTACATGTATATGACTCTCCTAGCTGCCCAGCCTCTCACACTCTCATTGGTCAAAACACTACAATGTGCTCCCATGCCCATACTAACAGTAGAGTGACTCCAGTCCCCATGTTGTGCACCTCGCAGTACACAACCATGTGTAAGTTGTGGTACAAATATCCTAGGACAACGTACCCCCAAAAATAGGTCATGCCGTCCTCCAACATCCCTGCTAACACCCACGACCACCCCATCCCAAAACCATGACCAGCCAAACCTGCTAGCATCTGTCCCCCGATCAATCTGGCCAAAAATAGGGCTATCCGCCTCACTTGCCTGTCAACCGCTGGCTGCCAAGGCATCCATGTCCTGTATGTTGAGATCCTCCTCATTGGCCTCCTAAATGCAATCTCCATATAGTGATTTCTATCCTCTAATCGGTACTATGGTATCACCCCTCAGATCGGTATCCAAAGAATCCACCACACATCCTCGAGTGTGATCGTGGCCTCTCAAGTAGGCGGATGGAATGTCATCATATCACTATGCCACCGCTAGATTATAGCAGTCATCATCCCATTATGCACCCATAGCCTAGGCCAACGGGGTACATAGTCTAACTCAACCAATACTAGCAATCCCTAGTCCACCTCTGTAATCTGGGCCTCCAACTCCATGGTCGACAGCCAGTGCTCCCGAGATCCTAATGGTGGGAACTGCTCTTGCAAAAATCC
The DNA here is from genome assembly GCA_018584345.1 of Thuja plicata. Classification (NCBI taxonomy): domain Eukaryota; kingdom Viridiplantae; phylum Streptophyta; class Pinopsida; order Cupressales; family Cupressaceae; genus Thuja; species Thuja plicata. The sequence goes on along the minus strand of MU227578.1, from coordinate 5,476,355 downwards.
AAAACCCACCATGTCAGCCCATATTTTTTCTATTCCTAGCCTAACTCCTCTCAAAATGGGGAATCTTTTCCCTAGTTCCTTTGTTGACCCATCCCTAGCTCCCACCAGGTCCCTACATTTTCCTTCCCTTCAGCGTCTGCCCCTTTGGGCGCAGACACTGTTTCAGCCAGAAACCTTGGTTCTTACACTGGTGTCTCTGTCATTTTCCCTCTCTGACCGCTGTCTGTGAAGATGCAGATCTGGGGTCTAGCATCTTTGAAGATGTCAGTTCGGTATTGACGTCTTCAGAGATGTAGGTTTGGGGATTGACATCTGCGAAGATGTCAATCTAGGGATCAGCATCTTCGCAGACGCCGATTCAGGAACCGATGTCTCCAGTTTGAAACCTAATCTACCAGCATTAAATGCCCCCTAACCCACCTAAAAAGTGTTAAAACTTTGAAAAAACTAAATGTGAGGTAAAAATTGAGTCACTCACCAGTAATGGTCACTCTGTGGGTCTCCTGTGTGTGCGAACGCGCTCCCCCAACTGCCCCAACATCCCCTTGTCCGCCATGTTTTCTCTTCAAAGCTCTTGTTTTGCCTAATCACTATTCACAAATGACCTTTTTTAAGCCCCCAGCCCCTCTTATAGCCCCCCATTTTCCCCACCTGTTTCCCCCCACTTGTATATTTTGTATTATTACTCCCATTCTACAGCCTAAATCTTTTGAAAATTCCAAAAAAACATTTAAAAAATTGCAAAAAATCCAAAAAAAAATTAAAAAATTCCAAAAAATTCTCAAAAATCACATATACTCAAAAATATTGCAATAAATCCTTGTTTATTCTCACATCACTCATTTTTTCGAGTTTTAGTGACATTTTGACACTTGAGACTGTGATCATGTGTTTCAAAAAATTAGTTTTGCGACTGTGATCATGTGTTTCAAAAAATTAGTTTTGCGACTGACTATCGTTGCTCCTCATTCTGTTCACAGCTTTTTCTAGTGAATATATTTTAATCAAATCCAATCCAATCCTTGCCCGTGAGGATGCATCCTTCTAGCATCGGCTTATCAAATCCTTCATCACATCAATCCTGTTCATGGCAAGAACTTTGGATTGAATGACTGCTTGGTCACGAGGCCTTCTTTATTGATTTTATCTTTTTGTGTCAGTTTAAACCTACTCACCACTACCTCAAATTGCTATATCTTGGTGCGTTGTGACTGGTAGCTACTGATACATGTGTCTTTTGTAGTGTGCTTTTGTTTGAGTGTCTAGTCCATGCAAAATAATCTTGTCATCTATATTTTCTAACACCTGATGCATACCTCCTATTGCAATATCAAAATCAGATGTACTCTTCATATTTTTCACACAAATGGATCCCCAAAGCATGTTAGCTGCATTTAATTTTATCCTTGCATTTGCATTCATAATTGCATTTTAGAAGGCTTCTATTTATTCCCTCCTCTCTCTTCCTCCTGCCCATTGCATCCTTTTTTTCAAGAAAATTTCACAACATCGTATTTGTTGTGTTCTTTTCTTGAGGTGGCACAACCCTATACCATCATCCCTTTGGCACGATTCCTATAAACCTTCTTCCTCTGGGGAAACTTATTTTCTTGTCTTTGACATAACGTCACTTGTGACGGCATGTCAAAGAGGGGCAAAATGTATATGTCCAAAAATATTAATATTAAATTCCCTCTTATTCCTCTAACTATTTAATTCAATCAATTAAATAGTATCATAGTTGGTATTTATCAATGATCAAATACTATTCTAATGCATTTCATTTAAATACATTTGCCTCACAAAATTCCCTTTTTAATAAATTTATATTTATTGAAAATTTCTCCATATTCCTAATTCTTCTAAACTATGATTTATTTAAATCTAATTTGAATTATAATCTAAACCCTAGCTAGGAACCTATTAATCCAACCTAGAGACCTACCCTAAGCCTACCCTATTCCTACTCTACTCCCATCACCTCACTTCCTAAGCATGTTTCCCTACCTAACTGTCCTCTAATCATATTTAAAAGGTGATTCCTAACCTTTTTAAGGCTAATGGAATGCTCACCCACATGTGACAATTCTCTCAAAAATGGTCACCCATCTCTCTTAAATTCCTCTTACAAGTTTGTCTCCCACTTGGAAATCTTGAGCCACTCAACATTTAATGCCAAGTTTGACTCAAAAATAGCCATCCCTTCAAAGCCTATGTGTCCCTTATGTGGCTCTTATGTGGATGCCACATAGATGACACATCATTCAAGCCCTCCTCTTCTCTCCAAAAATTCTATAAATAGAGGCCTTCTCCTCTTCATTTTTGATCTCTCATTGTGCATTGTTATTATGCTAGAATCGCTTTAGATTTTCATAGTTATTTTCATACTCATATTTTTTATGCTTAAATCACATAGATATCACATGCTAGGATAATATTGGTGAATGAATCATAGTTCCTTCTTACATTTGCATATCATTTCTATTTTGATCTATCATGTTGAAGAAGATTTGAGACTAGTTCTTCATACTAGCTCTTGAATCTCTCTTATTGCCTATCAATCTTGCATTTCATTAGGGCTTTGATGCATGTGTGTTTGAGAGAGAACACCCACAATCCATCAAAAGGAGCAAATCAAATAAGTAGAATAGGGTGCAATTTACTTGTTTTTATCTCAATCCGATGTTATGTTGAGGTCTTGTTTGGTTTCTTTCTTCTTTCATGAATTCTATGTGCTAACCCACTAACTTGTCATGTTTGAGCTTGCTCCCAATAGATTTAAGATTTTACCGTACACAGTAAGATTTAAACATTTATATGATTTACTTTTGCTGGAGTAGCCTAGGAATATACCTTCATCACCTTTTACATCAAATTTTCCATTTCTTGCTTCCTTCAAGATGTAGCATTTACTTCCAAATACTTTAAAATAATGAACATTAGGTTTTTAGCCATACCATAATTCAAAAGGTGTCTTCCTAGTACCTTTCTTCAGTTGAACTTGGTTCAAGGTGTGAATTACAGTGGTGATGGCTTCCTTCCAGTATTTGGTAGCAACATCCTTTTCAATCATCAAGGCTCTTGCACAATCCATGATGGATCTGTTCCTTATTTTTGCAATACCATTCTGTTGTGGTTTACCTAGGGTAGAAACTTGTCTCTTGATTCATATTTCATTGTAGAGTTCATTTAATTCATTAGAAATGAATTCTCCTCCTCTGTCAGATCTTAGGAATTTAAGTTTCTTTCCTGTTTCTTTTTCAACTCTGGCTAGGTACCATTTGAACTTCAGAAAGGATTCTGATTTTTCTTTGAGAAACATAACAGTCATCATTCTGGAGTGGTCATCAACAAATAGAATGAAATACTTCTTACATGTGTAACTTTCTATTCCAATTTGTCCACCTAAGTCAGTATGTACCAATTCTAAGACTTCTTCTCTATTGTAGTTCTTTCTCTTGAAGCTTGTTTCGGCCATCTTCCCAATTTGACATTGTTTTCATATTGCTAGTTTAGGATTATTCATAACAAGAATACCTCTTACTCTTATATTCTTACTTATGTGAATCAAGTTGTCAAAGTTCACATGACATAACCTTTTATGCCATAACCAACTTTCTTCTACTTGTGCAATAAAACATGAACTTTCATGGAGGTCAAGATAAAATAGATTATGTTTTGTTTGCCTACCAGTTCCAACTAGGTTTCCTCTACCATCCAGGATCTTGGCCTTACCATTCATGAATTCTACCTTGAAACCAATTTTATTCGGCTATGCCACTCTTAGTAGATTACACCTTAGTCCTTCAACCCAATAAGCATTATCACATTTAATTCCTCCAGTAAGAGCAATACAACCTTTACCTTGCACATAGTAGGGTTCATCATTCCCAAAACTAACACTCCCACCATCATAGTGCTCAAGATGTTCAAATTTGGTTTCATCACCAGTCCTATGGTGAGAACAACCACTATCAATTATCCAAGTGTCATTCTTACTAATATGAGAGTATAGTGCAGTCTTTTCATTATCTTCACTATCTGACTCATTATTAATAGCAATGTAAACCATTTCATCTTCATCTTTATCACTATCAGAATCTTTAGTAATATAACATGATTTCTTACCTTTGTCCTTGTATGTTTTGTAGCTTTTGTAATCTTTCTTGCCTTTATACTTGTTGAACTTTCTCTCACCTTTATCTTCCTTGTTCAGACACTTAGCAGCAATCTGGCTAACCTTATCACATGAAAATAAAATCAATGGTATTCTTCCTTTGTATTGTCCTTTTCCTTTTGCATCTCTCCTTGCAAGTAATGCTTCAATGATTTCCATATCCTCATCATTAGAATCATCATCACTATCACTGTCAATCTATTTTCCTTTCATCTTTCCAAGGTTTAATTTACCTTTGAATGCTAACTCAAGATTTCTAGGATTAGGAGAGTAATTGTCATAGTTATCCAACTCAAAAGATGATAATCTTCAAATCAATCCATCTAGATTTATGTCATTACCGCATCTCATCTCTTGAATAGTTGAAACTCTAATTGCATAGATAGGAAGTAAAGTTCTTAATACCTTGCTGACTACTATTTTGTCTTCAATTGTTCCACCAACAACTTTGATTGCACTAACACTTTTCTTGATTCTTTCACTATACTTTGTAAGGTTTTCTCCTTCTTTCATTTTCATCATATCAAAATGACCTCTGAGACTTTCTACTTTTGCTCTCTTTACATTTGCATCTCCTCCATGAATATCATGTAGTTTGTACCACATATCAAAGGCAGTAGGGAAGTCCTTGACTTCATCAAATTCAGAATAGATGAGTGTAGAGGCTATATCAATCATCATTATGTTATAATGCTTCATTTCCACCATCTGATCCACAGACATAGGTCTCATTCATTCCACATACTTGTGATCTAGGAATTGCAAACTAGTATCTCCAATAGTAGATAGATATAGCCTCATCAGGTCTTTCCATGCAGCGAAGTTGTCCTTGTTGAGCTTAGGGATCTCCCTTCTGTAAGACATCTTTGATCTTTAGCTTAGGACTTTAAACCTTTCCTATAAGCACTTGGATCTCTGATACCAATTTTTGGAAATGAGTTGAGTAACTAAGATGGGAGGGGTGAATCAATTACCATAAAAACAAATCCAAGTCCCTTAGACATCTTAAACAAATTTAACATTGTTTCTTGGTTAACATAGATATTTCACTGTCACTCAGTTAACATAGAAAATATTAAGATATTAATTGTGATTATCTTTTAGTAATTTATTGCAGAAACATAAACCATAAAGAAAATAAAATGTACACATATAACACGAAGATTTAATGCGAAAACCCAATATGGGAAAAACCACCAATAGAAACTAGTCAATATTTTTCACTCTTCTGAAGTGAGCCCTGTTAGGAGTTGTTGATGAGACTCTTGTGATCAGGTCTGCCAATAGAGGTAAGTTGTCACCGAGTACCAGGGTACCGGACAACTTCACTTGTAAAGGTTGTCTGGGGAAATCAGATTCCCCAGGCCTCCAAGCACGTGAGGGTCGGGTCTCGATGGTGTGGGGCTCAATTGGGAGATGTGACTATTTTTTGAGGGGGATAGCTGGTTATCTTCAACTCATCTTCTCCATGGATTCAAGTAAGTGGGGTTTCCTACAAGTGCGCATTCACTCAACAAATAACTAAAAAAGATACTGCAGAGTTAGAAATATTTCATCTACCTATAGTTAGACTAAACGTTCAAGACATCAACAATGCTCTAACACGCTACACTAAATACTGAATAAATATACAACCATCAGTTCATATTTTATGAGTAGCAATGGAAAGAAGGCCATTAATCTACTTTAAGTATCAGAGTAAAGGACATTAAGAACACAAAGCATAAAATACCGTTAACCCAGAAGACAGAATGCCAACAACATCATTGAGAGAATTCCTTCTTCTTCATTAACATCTCTTCCAGCAAGCACTGGTGCATGGTACAATGGTGGCTCCAAGCGAGCATCTAACTACTAAAAACTTAGAAACTATGGAGCATTGAGCTCTACAACCAAGAACTAAGAAAACTAGATTGCTATTAATTATGGACTACAAAATCATCAATTTTTCTGACCCTTGGAATGAGGTTGAACTTATTATTTATACACATCTTTATATCTAACCCTAACCCTAACTTACTTTACATTTTACAATAAAATACATTATTAGGTGGCCGGTACTACCTGCACCACATTAAAAAAGACCTCGAGATGGAGAAGGTCTGACATGTCAGAAGAATAAGACAAGAAAGATGTAGTGAAAGAATTGGCCTCAAGAAGAAAGTTGGGAAGGAGAAATAAGAAATCCAATCCCCCAGGGATTGAGGCTACATGCCTCATAAATGGGAAAAGTGGCACCCTTTCTCTGATACACTAGGTGTATCTCTAAAGTGACACCTTGGGAAGACCATCTATCAGAAACCTCCTATCAAGATGACGTGCCTTGATGTAGCTATCTACCTTCTGACAAACTTTATTAACTGCCTTGAAAGTGACCAGTTGGCATTGGGAACCGAGACACAGGTCACTTAAAGAATACAAAAATACAGGATCCGAATCTCTAGGATTCAGGAACCTCTGTTTATAAGGAATAAAGAATACAAAACACTTTCCTTGAAGGTTTTCTTTGGCTACCGGAGAATCTCTATTGCTGTTTACTATCATTGAAGGTCTAGAGGAGATGGGAAATTCCATCTTCGTCGATGTCTTTAAGGCCAGCCCACTGGTACTTGGCTACCTCAATCTGTTCTCCTAGGTCTGGAATATTGTTCTTAAATTCTTCAGCCATCTTTTCCCAATTGTGACCACTGAGTATCATGTGAGTTATTCACATCATTTTAGCTCTGTCTGTCCCCTTTGGAGATTGATACTTTGATTCTATTAATTCATCAAACTTCCCCAAAACATATTCCTCTGGCGTGCATGTGTCGGTGCTAAACGGATTAGCTCCAGAGACCTTTGAAACTAAAGACTTGTATAAATTGAAATAATATTGGACTGCATTTATCTTATCCCATCAATTCCCCACCAGTTGCTTGATTACCCCTAATGTGAGGTCAAGTCTAGAGTGCTAGGTCCTCACAAAATCAAATGACTCTTCTCCTAAAATTACAGACTTGGAGACAATCTCTTCTCCAAGGCCGATGAGTTCTTCTAACTCAACCTTCCATGCTTCATAATTCTCGATGTCCCCCTCCCATATGGTGATGGTGGTTTTGGCCTGGTGTAAGACATGGTGGGCTGCATATAGATCTGGGAGGGTACACACCAGGAAACACCAGACATTTTCCAACTGCAAGGCAACCCATTCATCAACTGCTTGGGCCTTCTTCTTCATCACCTGTAATGAGTCTATATCACTCTATGGAAGTGGTACATCTAACATAGAGGCCCCTGAAGGAATAATGTTAATAGGCTGGGCCAGCTCAATCAGCAACCCCATGAGTTTTACATTTTTCTCCTTCTCTGCCTTGAACTTTTGAGCCTCCTTTTCATAGCGAGCCTCCACTGCCTTGGCTACTTCTTTCAATAGCTCTAATTCGCCCTATTTTCCTCTCTTCCCTAGCAAAAATTATATGACATTGTAATCTCTGGCCTCAGCCATCACCTCGTCTACATCTGGGGAAGGTATCATGATTATTGCGACTGTTTCTCCACGCAGCTCGGTTTGAAGTGTGGACTATCCAGGATTTCTTAACCTTAGGCAGATTCTGTGCTTGAGACATCATCTCTACCAAATAAATATGGGCTTTGGGTGTTGTTGGGTTATTTCTCTTCCGAGATTCTACCAATGACTGTGGTGGTAGGGGTGGCTTTGCAGCCAAAATCTACTCCTGTGACTTCTCTCCAATATCCTGCTGTGCCCCTTCAACATTATGAGCCTCTTCTGGCTCCTTCCCTGTATCTTTTGACTCACCGACAACATTTTATCTTATGGTACCTGCATCTTTTTCCCCACTGTCTATATCCTTGGCAAGATTTGGATCTTCATTAGTTGCTCCGTGGTTCTCTTCTTCATCTTGTTGCTTCTCTTCCTCAACCTCTGTGGCTGGGATGTTCTCTTCTGTTGATATATCTTTCAGTAGTGGGGGAGGAAATGGGTCAAGATTCAATGTTTGGGCCGTAGTGGTTACCTTCCCAAATGTTTCCTTTGGGAGAGGCATTTGGAACATGGTGGTTGGGGTCATGGTTGTTCCTACGGGTCTGGTTTCCCCAACTAATGCCATTTGTTAACTTTGCTTTTGTTGGCCTGAAACTCCCATCTCCTATATTTCTGGGACTTCAGAGGAAATATCTTGCTTTGTCCCTTTTTCCTCTTCTGTTTGTACCTCCTGCTCCTACGTAGGTTCCTATTTTGGAGCTTCCTCCCGCGTGACAATTTCCTCTACCGGCTGTACGATATCTCCCTGCAAATTCTCAAACTCGTCAGCCCTGAATACATCATAAAATTCTTCTTGAGGGGGAGGATTTGTAGGGACATGAGCATGCTCTAGTTCCTTCTTCAGCTCTGGGGAGTCAGAAGAAATGATTTCTACTTGTGGGATTTGCAGTATCCCAAGCTCCGGTTCTGTCTTTGGCTTTGGATGAAGCCTTTTTCTTCTGCCTGGTAACCAAAGGAGGCCCCGCATCCCTTAGGACTGCCTTCTCCTCTTCCACATCCATTCATGTTTCTTTGACCATTAATGCTTCTAGTGAAGGGGAAGAGGGAGGATGGACAGGTTCGATCATGAGCACTGGAGTGACCAACTGCGTGATCAATTTCTCCCTCATCTACTAGGAGGCCGCAATTGATTGTTTCAGTTGTTATTTTATGGGGGTCCCCTATAGGGTTAGTGTTTCCATTATTCTCTTTCCTCTATCCTCTCCCTGTGAAGAGGTTCCAGCTTCGGAAGTCATCTTTTGTACCGTCAGGCCAGCTCTGTGGGTACTCCCTGGGCATACTCTCTTAAAGTATTCATGGCTGTGCTTGACCATGTTGCGAGTGATTTCCTCAATGGTAGGCCCCTCCTGGGAATGCCAGTCTACCGGTGGGAGGGATAGCTTATCAATTCCCTTTTCCTTGTACTGGGGATCTATTGTAGGTCCAGTGTCTAAGAAGTCATCTGGAAATTTCTGGAGCTTCAATCTTTCCATCATCCCCATGGTCATCTGGATGTAATGCTGGCTCCGGACTTCAACATCATCTTGGTAATATTCTTAGAAGTCCTCCATGTGATATCAGTGGGGCTCTGATGCCCAGGGAAGTGCCAATGCAATTTTTCCAAGAGGATCAAAGTTCTTCAGTGCTAGATTTAATTTTTCCAAGTCTAGGCTCTTGAGCTCACTGTCTGACTCCTTGGCTATGACCAGACTACATGAGTAATTCCCATAAGTGATTGGGAAAGGAACATTCATCACCTTTTGTAAAGTGTACAAGGTGTGCAACTCCAGCATCTTTCTGCAATATTCTAAGAGGATTATCTTGTTCTCAAAATGTTTGGGCAACAAGTAAGGTTTCTCGGAGAAGCCGGTCATCTATATGTAGGTATGTTGGTGGAATTGGATGTAGTAGTGGCCATAGCTTTTGACCAGATCTATTGCCTCCTTGGAGAGGTGGTACCTTGCATCTCGGGTAGGTGTGAGCATATTGTAGTAGATGAAGGCATCAGTCACCCAATAGAAGCTGGGGAAACTAGCCTCCCATTGAATTTGTGGGAAATAATCTCAGGGAGCCTTTTGACCTGGGCCGATCCCAAGTACACCTGATGTAAGCAGCCCATTAGTAATGGGACATTGCTATGCTAAGGCCCAGAGAACATAAGAGTTCATATAGAATTTGTGCTTCTGGGCCACCTGAAGGAACTGGGAGTCTACATGATTGGAAATGATGGCAGCCCAATCAAAGTATTACTCACCGGTGGAGATGCCGAGCAGAAAGTAGTACATCTACCTTGAGAACTCTCGGGCATGGGGTTGCCCGAAGATATGGCATAGTGCTATAATCCCCATCTGGATACTTTATTTAAACTCAGATCAGGGGATCTCTAATTTCATTTTCTTGGGGTCCCTCTTCGGGGTCTTGCACCAATGGGTGTTCATATATTGCCAGGCTATGACCTCCAGCTGCTGAAATTGCCCTAAGGCATCAGATCTGGTAACGACAGCTGGGTCATCAAACTGAGGAATCCCCAAACCTTCCTAAAATGTTGTAGCATCAAGGGACACTATGGAGGTGGGATATCCGGTCAGGACCGAGGCAGTGAGCATGACGACCTAGACAGAGGAGTTGTAATGTGTTGCAAGGGTGAGAATTAGCTTTGGGGCCTGCACCGAGCATGGGAAAAAAGCAGCCTTTAGGATCCCAGAATCCCCGACACTGATCGCCAATAGATCCCTAGACTGTCGTTGATTAAATATTATCTTAACCAGGGCCTGCATCTCGGCCCACATCTCGATGCTGGTGTCAGTGATTAGCTAGACTTGGGAATCAATCTTTGATCCCGCAACAAAATTGTCCTTCAGGTATTTCATACTGAGGGGTAGTTTTTCTAAGGTCCTCTCAATTTTGGATCTGACGGCTACCCTGGTGACTGCCGTGGAAGGGAGTTCTGGACTCCCAGGTGGTGAAGATGTGGAAGCCTCAGACAGAGTTTAGGTACATTGTTTTTAAAACCTAAAAGGTAAGGTGACCATTAGAATTCATAGATAAATAATATTTTGAGATCCAGAGATCTTACCACCGAGGCACATCCTTAGCCTGAAAAGTTAATTTGGGTTAAAAATCTTGAAAATTATATATATATATAATGCAAACTTAGAAAATTAACCTCTATCTAGGCCCAGTGGTTTTAGCATACTTAACAAAAGTAAGATGTATGTTGGTGAAGATAAAAGACCTAGGGTCTAGAAAACTAACCATTGGAAGATGTAAGCGAAAAGTGAGCTATCAGGCCCATGTGGGTGTCACGTGGCTATGCAATAAATGGAGAGTTATGGCGACGGCGGTGCCAACTATCTGAACGTGTGAAAAGTAGAGGCCACTTGGAAAATCTTAAATTCTTGCGTGGGACATAAATGAAACTTAAAGGTTGGTTTATGGAGGAGAGAGAAAACCACCTAGTTGAAACCAGCCGAGAGCCAAGCTTCATCTAGGTGGTATTCTACCCAAAATGATCTCACAAACTTGGATGAAATAGAGATGAAGTACAGTGAGCTCAATGTGAGACTGGATGAATATAAACAAAATATACACCTAAGTACAGTGGGGCCAAAGGATATATACATAGAAAATGAAGGGATATACATCATATACACCAAAATTAAAGAAGAACAAAAATTAGGAACGACCACCCTATACAAAATAGCGTAGAAAATGTACAACATATACAATATCTTACATCACATAGAGGGAAGGAAACCCTTTGGAAGATTTGAACCACCAACAGGCGACGAACCAGACAATGAGGACGTAGAACAAAACGGGAACAAAACAAAGTAGAAACGCAAACCAAAACACAACAACGAAAAGCAGAAAAATGAAAGAAAAACTAGGAACACCAACCTAGAATCTGAAGAAAGGGAAAGGAAGGAAAAGGTACTTTGGACACTCTGTAATAGTTTCCACCTTTGAATGATTACCAACCAGCATCGAAAATTGATTTGTTGTTACTTGCTAAGTTCAGAGAAGCATGCACTCAATTCTCACTCAAATCGCCTATGAATCGCTCTGAAATTGCCTAAGTGTTTTTAATTGTGGTAACTGTGAAAATGACAGGTGATTTCTATTTATACCCAAGGTGAAAAGCAAGTTACCTTTTCTTTCGCAAACTCCAGAACAGGCAGACCTCCAGACTCCAGGCCTGGGGACTCCATGCTACCATACCTTCTTACGAAAAGAAGACATCGTGGCAGAGAATCCCGGAGTCTGGGGTCCAGCTGCTAGAAAAGAAACAACCAACTCCGAGACTGGGTCCCGAAGACAAGAGGGAAAAAAATACAAAGCAAAACCAACACCACGGGAATGAAAAAATGAAGAAGGAAAACAATGAAACAAAGGCAAAAAGACAAGGCAAGAGCCAAAAGCAAAAAAAACAAAAAAGGGTGACCCAGTATTTTGCACACAAAATGTAGGGACGTGGATACAGGGCATAAAAAATGGTGACTATCTAGGATGAATGCCTTAGCAGATTCGAGAACTATAGAATCTCTATTTAGAAAAACTAGAACAAATCATTACTCGAAGTATCTTACTTGTAAAGAGTAACATGTCTGAGAAAATCCGGCCATACGCGATTTAGTCCATGATCCTTTTATTAGTTGTGAAGTGTGTGCTTTGGAAGGAAATCAAGCTGATGACCTCTGGGAGAAGAAGAGAAGAAGCATTAAGTATATCAAACCCCAAAGTCATCAAATTCACTCGTTTCTTTCAGAGACCAGAGTTTGGTCCCATTTCCTTTTTTTTTTGTTATTTTGTTTCTAGGTGGGAGGGCGGTACTTCTTTCACCATCAAGCTTAAGCTTAGCTAAATTTAATGGTGGTACTCCTTTCACTCTTCCACCCACCTTAATATGCTAAATAGGGGAGGAAAAATCCAGATCCGGAAAGAATTTTCAAAATTTTAGACTTGGGTCTACCAACTAGTACAACCGATCTACCCTTGGTGTGTCCGATTACTTGTTCCTTAATTTTAATTTGATTGATTACCAGATTTTTGGGGATAAATTTGATGAAGATTACTCATAATTTACTACCAAACTTGAAAAATAACTCTAGAGACTAGACCGATTTTATCATGCTAAGAACAATTCTTAAGTTCATCATCATGTTAAAGGCAACATCCCAGAGACTAGATGTTATGCGAAGCATACCAGCCTACAAGAGAGGGAGAAAAAAAGTGCTGGACCCGAGAAAGAAAGGAGAAAACTAAAAAACAAAATAAAAGAAAAGGGGCAGTCCCAGAGGATGGCCAGCAAGAATTTACAAAACAAGGTACCCCAAACAGGGCACCGGGAAAGAAATATTTACAAGTAAGAAAATTTATATTAAATACAACTCTAGACGAATCAACCTCATTTGAAGTAATGTTTGAGGAACTATCCATTGATGGGTTATGGGACAGATTCTCAAGTCATGGTGTTAAGGCGATAGGTATTTTCCCCGCAAATTTTTGAGATGAGATATGGCCCGAGCCAGAGCCATTGGAACTTGGTATGCTTTCCTTCTTTTCTCGGGCCTTGTCCCACAAAAGGACTAAGTCCAAAATCTGAAAGGCCTTGTATTGGGCTCTACGGGAAAACCATCTTTTTACCACTACTTGGTGACACGCAAAATGTTCAAGGGCTGCATCTCATTGTTCCTCCATCCGCACCAGGTTCAGGAGCCGAACCTCCACAATGTTATCCCAATTGCCAAATTCTTGCATAAACTGCAAAACTAGGATCTGTAAGTTGATTGGGAACACTGGCTTCTGGCCATAAACCAGATGGAATGGGGACATTCCCAAGGTAGCCTTAATTCAAATGTGATCCACCTAGAGGGTGTATCTCAGATTTTGGTGCCAATCTTGGGGGTTCTGTTCTAGCAGGTGTTTGATCACTTCAAGTAGTTTTTTGTTCATTGATTTAGCAACACCATTCCCCTGGGGGTAATAGTTGCTGGAAAAATTCAGAGTGATCTTCTGGTCATAGGTCCATTCAAGTAGTTATGCTGAAGAAAAGGCCAGACCATTGTCACACACTATAGAAAAGGGCATTCTGAATCTTGTGATGATGTTTTCTTCTAGGAATTTGATAACCACGTCTGATGTGTTGTTTTTGCAAGGTATGGCTTCAGACCACCAGGTGCAGTAATCAGTTGTGGTTAGGATGTATTGGTGGTTGGCAGATGATTTGGGGTTGATTTTCTTGATAAACTCAAATGCCCATTGGGTGAAAGGTCTAGCTTTGAACACCGGCTATAAAGGCATAGCCGGGTTACGTTCACGATGTGTCGTGGTTTGGCAGGTATGGAACCTCCAAACATGAGTGTAAAAATCTTTAAATATGCAGGTCCAATAATATCTGGCCCAAAGGAACTAATGGGTGGTGGCGTCAGTTGAGCCATCCCCGGTCCCAAACTTTCCATGGAATTCTTCAATGATTTTTGTAGCTTGGTCCCTATTAATGCACCAAAGGTACACTCCCTCATAGTTCCTGCGGTAAAGCACAGAGTTTTTGATCATGAATTGGGCACTTTTCATCCATAGGGCATGATTCTTGTTGGGAGGTAACCCCTCTAGGCATCTGTTGTTTAAAAATAAGTACACCAGATTAGTGTACCACAGGTCTCGAGTGATAGACTCCACTGTGTATGTTTGACATTCTATGCGGGGAGTCTCATCAGCCATTGCTCGACTTAGTCCCTGGCCTCAGACTATCTTCATGGGTTGCATTTCTAAGTCATATTCTTGGAGGATTCCCATCCATTTCCTCCATCTCTCACCCAATTCACTCTGCATCAGAAGAGATTTCACAGCCTAGTCTGGGATGATAGCATGCACCTTGCTCTGGAGAATGTAATGCCAAAATTTTTTCATGGCGTGAACAAGAGAAAAGACCTACTTTTCCAATGATGAATACCAAAATTTGGCGTTCTTGAAGGGGGAGCTCATGAAAGCTATTGGTCATTCTTCCCCCTCGACCTTTTGGGTCAATACTACCACGACAGAATGTGCTGAAGCAAAGGAGTAAATGTAAAATGGGAGGGAGTAGTCTGGGCTAGCCAGAATGGGTGCCTCCGTTATTGTCTACTTAATTTGGGTGAATGCCCACTTTTCTTTAGGACTCCACTCAATTTTTCTATTCTTTTTCATCATTTCATTGAGTGGCTTTACTATCTCGACAAATCCTGTGATAAACTGCCAGACAAAGTTGATCTTTCAAAAGAAAGATCGCATCTCTTTCTTGCTGTCGGGCATTTGCAAATTTAGCAGCGCATCAACTCTGTCAAGGTCAATAGATATACCCTTCTTAGAGACAATATGCCTAAGCAACTTCCCTTTAGTGACCCTAAATATGTACTTCTTGGGGTTGAGGGATATTCCATACCAGTGACATCTCTCACAAATTTGGGCGAGGTGGGCAGAATGATCACGCCTATCCTGGGAAAAGACGGTCAAATCATCCATGTAGATGATTATGCACTGATTTACAAGGCCCTTGAACACAATATCCATAGCCTTTTGAAATGTGGCCCCTGCGTTAATCAAGCCAAAAGGCATCCTCCGATATGAAAACATTCCCCACTTGGTGGTGAATGTCGTTTTATCTCTATCTTCATATTTAACCATGACTTGGTCGTATCCGAAGTATCTGTCTAAGAAAGACATCATCTATGACCCATTTACTATCTGCAACACCTCACCCAAGAAGGGGAGAGGGTGATTATTCTTCTTGGAGGCTCTATTCAAATTTTGGAAATCTATGCAAAGGCGAATTTCACCGCTTTTCTTTCTAATAGGGACCAAATTGGCAACCCACGTAGTGTGCCGAATTGGAAAGATTATCTGGGCTGATAGTAGTTTTTCCACCTCATGATGAATCAAAGGTTCGATTAGAAGGTTGAGTGGCTATTGATTTTGTTGAAAAGGCTTAGCATCAGGCTTCAGTGGGATGGTATGAGTCATAATGGATGTGTCATATGTCTTCAAATCCTCATACCCCTATGTGATCACATCTATGTATTCTCAAAGAACCGCAGGGATCTTTCCCTTCTCCTCAGGGGAGCAGGAAGTACCAACGTGTATCATCTTTTCTTTACCAGGTTGGCCGATGTTTACTTTCTCAAATTTTCCTCCCTCAGAGGAGGATGATATCTTTTCCCGGCCCTGAGGGTCCAAGTCAAAGATACATTTAAGCGTGACCATCCCCTTTGGGATGGTGTTGGTAGGTAGGTCCTTGATCCCATCATCTTCATCACCCTGCCTAGTATCATCATGGTCTTGTTCCTCCACTATCTGGTCCTCAAAGACACCAACATTGGCCATGAAAGCTAGGATATGTTGATCATCCTCAAAAACCTAAAAGTGGGTGACATTATTTGGAATGGACGGGGTGGGGATCATCTCAACGGAAAATCTCTAGAGTCATGAGCCAGCCATGGGCTTGAGTGTGCTGGAAAAAATAGCGAGGGCATCTGGGACATAATTTCATCGCCAGAGAATAATATCAATGGAAAAGGCATCAAAATCTTCAATAAGGCTCCATGTCTGATTGCGGTACACGGCCAGCCTTTTATCATGACATGTGTACTAACTCCAGACCTATTTGACAATCAACTCTGAATCAGCCAGAGCCCAGAGGCGGGTGATTCCTTTGCTTAATGCCAATAGGAGTCCAAGGACCAAAGCCTCATACTTCATAATGTTGTTTGTGTAGTTGAAGTGCAGCCTGTAGGATGCGAGGAAGGATTTCCCTCACAAGTTGATTAATTCTACTCTGGCCCCACAACCTTGTTTAGACTGGGACCCATCGAACTTAAGGCTCCACAAATCATCATTTGTCGTCGAGAGCTGCAGAGAAAGAGAAGCTTTTGGATTATCTTTGGGAGACTTGGGAGGAGTTTCCTCCCACACTGGTAGTGCATGGGTGAGGTTTGCCTCTGGAGGGTCTTGGGACTGAAATCCTTAGAGAGACGACACTGAAGAAGGGCATCTAGTAGGAGTACTAGGCTCTGAGGGATCAGTTATATGTTCTTTACTCTAGAAGGCATTGATATGTCGGGTAGCAATGGAAAGACAAGGCTCACACTCTAGCTTTGAATGCTTCTGATAGTGTATCTGGCACCAAGTACAAGACAAGAGTATAGCGGGGGTTGCTGTGGCACCCTGAGAGCTAGCTTCAACCCTTAACTTTTCTTCTAGGTCTTGGGTTCTCTGCAGAACTATAGGATCCTCTCTTGGGGTGAAATCAAATGTTAAGATTTCAATGGGTTGGTACACCCCGGGAGAAGTCTCAGAGAATAGGACCTCGTTAACCCTCTCAACTTCGGTAAAGGCTTATTTCATCTCGGGCTCACTTTCAATCTAGATCTTGTTTGATTCTCCTTCCTAGGGGAGCCATAAGTGGGAAAAGTCGGTCAAAAAGTATCCGTTCAAGGACTTAGACCAATTCTAACTTAATAACATCCCATAAGTCTCTGGGATGTCCACCACTTGGATATCGATTATGCTGGCTATTCTGGGGTCCTGGATGAGCTGTATTAGAATATTCTTCAATTCATCCACCATTTTTACAGGATTTTTATTCAATTAAATTACTGTGCCATTAGATGGGGTGGGTCAGAATTTGAGCTTCTAGCATATGGATAGGGGCATGATATTGCCCGAAGCCCCAGACTCTACTAGGAAGTTGTGTATGTTTTTGCCTTGTATGTTTAGGCCTAGTAGGAATGGAGGGTCCTCCATATTTCCCTGGAAGATAGCCACGTTGGCATCCTCAAAAGAGACAGTCTTGGGTGGGCAGTTGACAACTTCTGGGTTTCCTAAGATTTTTAGAAGAGACTTCTTCTACTCAGGATAGTTTAGCAAAACCTCCATCAAGGTCATGGAGGTGGTGGTTTATTCTAATGCCTTTATGATGTCAAATCTTCCTCCTGAGAATTGGTGGCTTCCCTTGGCCGGGTCTTTTGCTTGGTTAGAGCTAGAACCTTTTGGAGGGACAGGTCAGTCAGTTGTATTTTCGTAGGGAGGAGTGTCCTTGGCAGGAGCTGGCATGTAAACTAGTCCTTTACCGGCCTAGCTCCAAGTGTTTTAAGGAGCTCGTGGGTTGGTGAAGGCATTAGCCTCAAAGGCCAAAATTGATTCATCAAAAAATCCTTGCAACTCAGATTCTTCTTCATCTTCTCTGGAGGATCCAAAGAAGATGGTCTCATAGGTGAATGCACCATGAGTTGGCTCTTGTATAGGAGGCTCTAGGGGAGTAGGGTCAGATGCTTATTGCCTGTCCAGATGGGAGATCATGATGACCTTCTCCAGCGTGGCATGGTTTACCTCATTGTGGGAGCCTGTGTCATGAAATCTACACCAATTGGTCATGGGATGGAAGTCTATGACTGGTGTGAAATAGGATGGTCCAGCACCACTTTAATTGTCATTTTGGTTCAGAGGCAGGCCTCCAACATTTGTATTATTATTCCATTGTTGTTGGTTGGGCTGAGGTTCGTTGTTGAAGTTTCTTCCTCTGGCATTGTTGTTTCGTTGGCTAGAGAAAATATTCTCTCTTTGGGAATTGGAGTTCTAGGGTGCATAAGACCCCACCTTCAGTTGACCCATGTCCACAGTTAGGGTAGACAACATTCGCCAGAGGGACTCAACCTCGGCGATCAACTGAGTGTTTGTGTCATAATGTGACCATTGTTGTTATTGGTTCCCTGGGAAGACAACAATATTTTTTAGAGTCAAGGGCGGCAATCCTCCAGCCGCAGATGACTAGAAGAAGGGCACTCTAGATAGTTGTGTCTGATGTTGTTGGTTCTACTACAACTGGTTCCAAGGGATATATTCGAGACCTGGCATTGCCTGAATCTATGATGGATAAATGTACCAGGCCTACTGGTCTATCAGCGGTGGTGGGGGATTCATTTCCATCGTAGGGGAACCCATTGCCAGATTGGGGTTATATCCCCTAGTGTATGTAGTTCCACCAGGGATCATGTTGAATGGCGTGCTCTACCCAATCCTGCCTGGGGACTTGTTGAGGCTACGAGATAGTTCTAAGGCTTGGTTGTAAACTTTCATCAAAGTATCCTAGTCGCTTGGGGTGGTTGTTCTGCAGAGGAGAGTGGCAATGAAGGGGTCCATCGCATTGAGATAGGTCTGTATAGTTACTTCTGCGGATGGGATGAAAGGACCCATGCACCACTTCAAGGTGCGTTGGAACTGGTGATTAGATGTTGTAAGGGGTTCATTTGGTTCCTTTCTGATGGAAATGAATTGGCTGTGGGACCAAGCTGGGTCCATGTGTACATGGAAGGTAGCCAATAAGGCATCCTTCATGTCCTGCCAACTATTGATGGAGTTGGCGGGAAGGTTAAGGTACCAGTTTAGTTCACCCTGTCCCAGGGATAGGGGAAACATTTGAGTCACAACATCTTCATGTTGGATCCAGTGTCAGTTCATGGCATCTTTGTATGCCTGCAAGTATTCCTCTATAGTTTGTGAGCCTAAGTTGGTGCAGAGCACCCTAGGGTTTAGCTCAAAACCCTAGCCCTAGAAATTTTGAACAAGTTTTGATACAAGTCTTTCAACGAGCAAGTCATATTTTTCCTAGTCGCTCAGTCGCGGAGCCAGCAGTGAGCAGAAAGGTAATGCATCGCACACTCATGAGCTAGTTATGAGTTAAGTCTCTTAGTGCGCGAGTGCGCGATGAGGAACTAGTCGCTCAGTCGTAGACAGCTAGTAGAAAGAACAGTGCGCGACAACGCGACGAGGAGCTCATCGCCCAGTCGCGAGTCAATTCACAGTCAGAGAAAACACAGTGCGACAGTGCGACGGTGAAATCAATCACTTAGTCGCAAAGGCAAACAGTTCAGTCCTGGTGTGCGAGTGAGTGACACCTTGTGCATCGCAAGGTCGCAGGTGAATTGACGGATAAGTGAAAAACATGACGAGTGCGCGACGAGCATTGTATCGCTCAGTCGCAAGGCAAAGGTCAGCTTGGGGAAACACCTAGCGAGTACGCGACATGAGCTCATCGCTTGGTCGCAAAGCAAGAGGCAGCTCGAGTTGAAGCAGCGCGAATGTGCGACCATGGTAATCTCTCAATCGCGAAGACATCATCAATGTGTCTTGAAGCAGTGTGGGTACACGACGGGTGATCATCGCTCAGTCGCAGAAGGAAAGTCAGCTCGAGGTAGAACAGTGCGAGTATGCGACTTGAGCTCATCGCTCAGTCGCCGCATAAAATGTAGCTTAGGAAAAAGCAATGCGGGTGCGCGACATGAGCTCATCGCTCAGTCGCAGAGGAAAAGATAGATCGGGTAAAGACATTGCGGGAGTGTGATGAGCAGGTCATCGCTCAGTCGCAGAGAAAAATGTAAAAGGTGATTTTCATTCGCGACTACGCGATGGAAAACAGAACAGTCAGATGGTCAAATATGCTGACGTGTCAGAAGGAGAAGACATTGAAAAGTCTTAACCGCCAAATAGAAAAGAGAATGACACGAAGGAAAAGAGCCATGTACAGAGTGTCAACCATGCAGAGAACGTAAAGACAGATTGCAGACAAGAATGGAGAACAGAGAACAGCTGGAAGACTAAGCTCGACAGGTAACCACCAGGGTTACAGAATCAAGGAGAAGCCAGAGATAAAGCAGAGAAGAAGAATCTGAGAGACAGTTCAGATAGTTCAGTTCAAATCTGTTGTTGATAGTTAGTTAGTTACAGAGACAGAGTAGACTAGCCAAGTATATTGTAATCTTCTGTATTATTAATATAAAGAAGTTTGTCTGTACTTTGTGTGTTCTATTATTCTGATTAGACTTCTGTAAAGTGTTGTTTTGTTTCTGTTAGATAAATATGGGTGCTTCTTGACTCTGATAATCTGTTCCATGGATTGTGACAGTCAAGAAGCATCCACCATTTATATTATGTTTGTTTCTGTTTTATGTTAGTTGAGAAGCTAGTCGAGTTTGCAGACAAGTCCTAGGCGAGCCTATGGTCCGGTTAGAGACTTGTAGAAGAGATAGATCAGTAAGAAGGTGCATGACTGTAAAGAATTCAGTCATGAAGAGTAAGAGATAGTGAGGAGTAAAACATTTCGGTGGGTAGGGAACCTAGGAGAGAGGGATCAGAAAAGTCCTTCTGGTTAGGGTCTGAGAGTAGCCCTAAGAGAGACTCAAAGGTGAGTTTAGAGAGAGTCCTGAATTGAATAGGATTCCAGGTGAGATTCCTAGAAGAAAGTAGGAATTTCAGAGAGTTAGGTGACCTCCCCATCATAGGTGCTCATATCATAGGCAAATATTTTCAGGGTGCGAGGGTAAGTCGTTGGTTGCACCCGAAAAAGTTCCCATAGGGGACCCGGTATTTTCGAAATATGTAGCCATTTGGGAAGCTGAATTTTGAGTAGGTTGGACGCTGGTTCTCAGGATTGTTTGGGAAGTTTGGATATTCTGTGGTACACTAGACCCCCAGACAATAGTGGACGGTGTGACTTTTGGGGTCTATTTCCTTCAAGCAGAGGCTCAAGTTTGACAAACCTTCTAGGGTTAGGGGCTAACCTAAGGATTCTTTCAAATCTCACTGGGGAGAAAGACCCAATCCCACTGAAGGCTTGACTCCTAAAACTATGGCTTGGGGAACCCTCGGGAGGTGTAAAATCAGAATCCTAAGAGGGGGACGAGTTCATGCCCTCCTTCTAGTGCTAGTTTCTATTGACGAGACTCT
The DNA here is from genome assembly GCA_018584345.1 of Thuja plicata. Classification (NCBI taxonomy): domain Eukaryota; kingdom Viridiplantae; phylum Streptophyta; class Pinopsida; order Cupressales; family Cupressaceae; genus Thuja; species Thuja plicata. The sequence continues at coordinate 5,454,900 of MU227578.1, read as the reverse complement.
TGTGACCAGGTCCACCAATAGAGGTAAGTTGTCACCGGGTACTGGGGTACTGACCAACTTCGCCTATAAAGGTTGTCTGGGGAAATGAGATTCCCTGGGACTCCAAGCACGTGAGAGTCAGGTCTCAATAGTGCGGGGCTCGGTTGGGAGATGTGACTATTTTTCAACGGGGATAGCTGGTTATCTTCAACTCGTCTTCTCTAGGGATTCAAGTAAGTGGGGTTTCCTGCAAGCACGCATTCACTTAACAAATAACTGAAAAAGATACTGCAGAGTTAGAAATATTTCGTCTACCTATAGTTATACCAAATGTTCAAGACATAAACAATGCTCTAACATGCTACACAAAATACCAAAAAAATATACAACCATCAGTTCATATTTTATCAGTAGAAAAGGAAAGGAGGTCATTAATCTACTTTAAGTATCTAAGAAAAGGACATGAAGAACACAAAGCATAAAATACCATTAACCCAGAAGATAGAATGCCAACAAAATCATTGAGAGAATTCCTTCTTCTTCATTAACATCTCATCTAGCAAGCACTGGTGCGTGGTGGTGGCTCCAAGGGAGCATCTAACTACTGAAAACTTAGAAACTATGGAGCATTGAGCTCTGCAACTAAGAACTGAGAAAACCAGATTGCTACTAACTGTGGACTGTAAAATCATCAATTTTGCCAACCCTTGGAATGAGGTCAGACTTATTGTTTATACACATCTTTCTATCTAACACTAATGCTAACTTAATTTACATTTGACAATAAAATATATTATTCGGTGGCTGGTACTACCTGCACCACATTACAAAAGACCTCAAGATGGAGAAGGTCTAACATGTCAGAAGAATAAGACAAGAAAGATGGAGTGGAAGAATCAGCCTCAAGAAGAGAGCCGGGAAGGAGAAAGAAGAAATCTAATCCCCTAGGGATCAAGGCTACATGCCTCATAAATGGGAAAAGCCACGCCCTATCTCTGATGTGCTAGGTGTATCTCTGAAGCGGCGCCTTGGGAAGACCATTTGTCAGAAACCTCCCATCGAGCTGACATGCCTTGATGTAGCCGTGCATGCTAAATGTGGGCCTCTGATTTAGCAGGACACTTCAACATGGTCATTGCTCTTCAATCACATACAGGAATGAATACAGATTAATTCATCCTGCATGTGTGAATGAATCGACCTGTTGCCTCCTAGTAGGCAGGAGTATGAGCTTGCTCTCAGATCATTGCAAGCTCAGTGACTACACACTAACCTAAA
>MU227578.1:5429997-5442726 GCA_018584345.1 Thuja plicata | reverse complement strand
AATTTTGTAATATTTATTTAATTAATATGTCATAATATCAATTAAATAATTAACATAATGTTTATTTGCCAATGTATTATGATTTTAGGAATTAATTAATTAATCAAGTACGATGATTGATTAGGACCTAGGGTTTAGGTNAGATCAGTTCAATTTGATGAATTGCCTGTTTGATTTAGGACTTAGGTTTAATCAAGGTTAGGGTTTCTTGATTAAATGCTGAGATTGGGGGTCTAGGGTTTAGGTGACCATTTTTAGGTGATTACAGTAGCTATCTACCTTCTGACAACCTTTATTAATTTCCTTGAAAGTGACCGATCGACATTGGGAACTGAGACACAGGTCACTTAAAGAATACAAAAATGCAGGATCCAGATCTTTGGGATCCATGAACCTATGTTTAGAAGGAATAAAGAATACAAAACACTTTCCTTGAAGGTTTTATTTGGCTCCCAGAGAATCTCTATTGCTATTTAATTTCATTGAAGGTCTGGAGGAGATGGGAAATTCCATCTTCATCAATGTCTTTAAGGCCAACCTGCCGGTACTTGGCTACCTTAATCTGTTCTCCTAGGTCTGGAATATTGTTCTTAAATTCTTTAGCCATCTTTTCCACATCGTGACCACTGAGTATCATGCAAGTTATTTTCATCATTTTAGCTCCACCTATCCCCTCTGGGGATTGATACCTTGATACCATTAATTCATCAAACTTCCCTAAAACATATTCCTCCGGCGTGCATGTGTCGGTGCTGAACGGATCAGCTCTAGAGACCTTCGAAACAAAAGACTTGTATAAATTGAAATAATATTAGACTGCATTGATCTTATCACACAGAGTCCCCACCAGTTGCTTGCTTACCCCCAATGTGAGGTCAAGTCTAGAGTGCTGGGTCCTCAAAAAATCAAATGACTCTTCTCCTAAAATTCCAAACTTGGAGACAATCTCTTCTCTAAGGCCGATGAGTTCTTCTAACTGAACCTTCCATGCTTCATAATTATTGATGTCCCCCTCCCATATGGTGATGGTGGTTTCATCTTGGTGCAAGACATGGCGGGCTGCATATAGATCCAGGATGGTGGACACCAGGAAACACCGGACGTTTCCCAACTGCAAGGCAACCCATTCATCAACCGCTTAAGCCTTCTTCTTCATCGCCTGTAATGAGTCTATATCACTCTGTGGAAGTGGTACATTTGACGTAGAGGCCCTCAGAGGAATAATGTTAATAGGCTAGGCCAGCTCAGTCAGCAACCCCATGAGGTTTGCATTTTTCTCCTTCTCTGCCTTGAACTTTTGAGCCTCCTTTTTGTAGTGAGCCTCCACTGCCTTGGCTGCTTCTTTCAATAGGTCCAATTCACCCTATTTTCCTCTTTTCCCCAGTGACACTTCTATGACATTTTAATCTTTGGCCTCAACCATTGCCTCATGAACATCTGGAGAAGGTGTCACGATTATTGCGACTGTTTTTCTATTCGGCTCGGTTCAAAGAGTGTGGACTGTCCAGGCTTTCTTAACCTTATGCGGATTCTATGCCTGAGCCATCATCTCTACCAAAGAAAGATGGGCTTTGGGTGTTTTTGGGGCCTTTCTCTTCCGAGATTCTACCAACCACTGTGGTGGTAGGGGTGGCTTTGTAGCCAAAATTTTCTCCTATGACTTCTCCCCGATATCCTGTTGTGCCCCTTCAACATTATGAGCCTCTTCTGGCTCCTTCCCTGTATCTTTTGAATCACCGACAACATTTTCTCTTATGGTACCTGCATCTTTTTCCCCACTGTCTATATCCTTGGCAACATTTGGATCTTCATTGGTTTCCCTGGGGTTCTCTTCTTCATCTTATTGTTTCTCTTCCTCAACCTTTATGGCTGGGATGTTCTCTTCTATTGATATAAATTTTGGTAGTGGGGGAGGAAATGGGCCAAGATTCAATGTTTGGGCTACAGTTATTACCTTCCCAAATGTTTCCTTTGGGAGTGGCATCTAGAACACAGCGGTTGGGGTCACGGTTGTTCTCGTGGGTCTGGTTTCACCAACCGATGCCATTTGTTCACTTTTCTTTTGTTGGCCTAAAACTCCCATCTCCTATATTTCTGGGACTTCAGAGGAAATCTCTTGCTCTGTCCCTTTTTCCTCTTCTATTTGTACCTCTTGCTCCTCCATAGGTTCCTATTCTAGAGCTTCCTCCTACATAGAAATTTCCTCTGCCGACAGTACGATATCTCCTTGTAGATTCCCAAACTCATTAGCTCTGAATACATCATCAACTTCTTCTCAAGGGGGAGGATTTGCACGGATATGAGCATGCTCTGGTTCCTTCTCCAGCTTTGGAGAGTTAGAAGAAATGATTTCTACTTGTGGGATTTGTGGCATCCCAAGCTCTGGTTCTGTCTTTGGCTTTGGATTAAGCCTTTTCTTCCACCTGGTAACCAAAGGAGGCCCCACATCCCTTAGGACTGCTTTCTCCTCTTCCACATCCATTCCTGTTTCTCTGACCATTAATGCTGCTAGTGAAGGGGAAGAGGGAGGATGGACAGGTCCGGTCATGAGCACTAGAGTGGCTAACCGTGTGATCAATTTCTCCCTCATCTGCTGGGAGGCCACAGTCGATTGTTTCAATTGTTCTTTTATGGGGGTCTCCTATAGGGTTGGAGTTTCCATTATTCTCTTTCCTCTATCCTCTCCTTATGAAGAGGTTCCAGCTCTAGAAGTCAGCTTTTGTACCATCGGGCTAGCTCTGCGGGTACTCCCGGGGCATACTCTCTTAAAGTATTCGTGACTACGCTCGACCATGTTGTGAGTGATTTCCTCAATGGTAGGCCCCTCCTAGGAATTCTAGTCTACCAGTGGGAGGGCTATCTTATCAATTCCCTTTGCCTTGTACTGGGGATCTATTGTGGGTCCGGTGTCTGAGAAGTCATCTAGAAATTTCTGGAGCTTCAATCTTTCCATCAACCCCATGGTCATCTAGTTGTAATGCTAGCTCCTGACTTCAACATCATCCTAGCAATCTTCCTAGAAGTCCTCCATGCGATATTGGTGGGGCTCTAATGCCCAGGGAAGTGCCAATGTAATTTTGCAAAGTGGATCAAAGTTCTTCTATGCTAGATAGAATTCTGCCAAGTTTAGGCTCTTGAGCTCATTGTCTGCCTCCTTGGTTACGGCTAGACTGCACAAGTAATTCCCACAAGTGATTAGGAATGGAACATTTGTCACCTTTTTAAAGCATACAAGGCATGCAACTCTAGCATCTGTCTATAATATTCTAAGAGGATTATCTTGTTCCCACAATGTTTGGGCAACAAGTAAGGTTTTTCGGAGAAGCCAGTTATCCGTATGTAGGTATGTTGCTGGAATTGGATGTATTAGTGGTCATAACTTCTGACCAGATCCATTGCCTCATTGGAGAGGTAGTACCCTGCATCCCAGGTAGGCATGAGCAGATTGTAGTAGACAAAGACGTCATTCACTAGAACAAAATTTGGGGAAACTAGCCTCCCATTGAATTTGTGGAAAATAATCCCAGGGAGCCTTTTGACCTGGGATGATCCCAAGTACACTTGATGTGAGCAGCCCATTGGTAATAGGTCATTGCTATGCTAAGGCCTAGAGAACATAAGAGGTCATATAGAATTTTCACTTTTGGGCCACCTGAAGGAAATGGGAGTCTACATGATTGGAAATGATGGTAGCCCAATCAAAGTATTGCTCGCCGGTGGAGATGCTGAGTAGAAAGTAGTACATCCACCCTAAGAACTCTCATGCATGGGGTTTCTCAAAGATCTAGCATAGTGCTATAATCCCCATCTAGATACTTTCTTTAAACTCAAAACAAGGGATCTCTAATTTCATTTGCTTGGGGTCCCTCTTCAGGTCTTGAGCCAATGGGTGTTCATATATTGCCAGGCTGCAAACTCTAGCTGCTGAAATTTCCCTAAGGCATCAGATCTGATAACAGTAGCTGGGTCATCAAACTGAGGAATCCCCAAACCTACCTGAAAAGTTGCGGCATCGAGGGACACCATGGGGTGGGATATCTGGTCGGGACCGGGGTGGCGAGCATGACGGCCCAGATGGAGGAGTTGTAATGTGTTTCAAGGGTGAGAATAAGCTCTGGGACCTACACCGAGCATGGGAAACAAGTGGCCTTCAGGATCTCCAAATCCCTGACACTGATCACCAATGAATCCCCAGACTTTCATTGAATAAACATTATCTTAACCAGAGCCTACATCTTGGCCCACATCCTGATGTTGGTGTCGGTGATCAGCTGGACTTGGGAATCAATCTTTGATCTCGCAACAACATTTTCCTTTAGGTATTTCATGCTAAGGGGTAGTTTTTCTAAGGCTCTCTCAATTTTGGATCTGACGGCTGCCCTCGTGACCGCTATGGAAGGGAGTTCCAGACTCCTGGGTGGTGAATATGTAGAAGCCTCATACATAGTTTAGGTACATTGTTTTGAAAACCTGCAAGGTAAGGCGATCATTAGAATTTGTAGATAAATAATATTCTAGATTCTGGAGATCTTACCACCGAGGCACGTCCTTAGCCTGAAAAGTTAGTTTGGTTTAAAAATCCTGAAAAGTATATATATAATTCAAACTTAGAAAATTAACCACTATCCGGGCCTGAGGGTTTTAGCATACTTAACAAAAGTAAGATGTAGGTTGGTGAAGACAAAAGACCCGAGGTCTGGAAAACTAACCTTTGGAAAATGTGAGCAAAAAGTGAGCTGTCAGGCCCATGTGCACGTCACGTGGCTATGCAATAAATGGGGAGTTATGGTGACGGCAGTGCCAACTGTCTGAACATGTGAAAAGTGAAGGCCACTTGGACAATCTTAAATGCATGTGTGGGACAAAAAAGCCTGGTTTATGGAGGAGAGAGAAAACCACCTAGTTGAAGCCAGCCAAGAGCCGAGCTTCATCCAGGCAGTATTCTACCCAAAATGAGTTTGCAAACTTGGATGAAATAGAGACAAAGCACGGTGAGCTCGATGCAAGACTGGATGAATATACACAAAATATACACCTAATTACAGCGGGGCCAAAGGATATATACATAGAAAATAAAGGGATATACATCATATACACCAAAATTATAGCAGAACAAAAATGTGAAACGACCACCCTATACAAAATAGCGTAGAAAATGTTTAACATATACAATATCTTACACTGCATAGAGGGCGGACAACCCTCTAGCAAAGTTGACCCACCAAAAGGCATCAAACCAGACGGCGAGGACGCAGAACAAAATGGGAACAAAACAAAGCAGAAATGCAAACCAAAACACAACAACAAAAAGCAAAAAAATGAAAGAAAAACTAGGAACACCAACCTGGAATCCAAAGAAAGGGAAAGGAAGGAAAAGGTACTTTGGATGCTCTACAATAGTTTCCACCTTTGAATGATCACCAACCAGCACCGAAAATTGATTCGTTGTTACTTGCTAAGTTCAGAGAAGCATGCATTCAATTCTCGCTCAAATAACCTATGAATCGCTTTGAAATCACCTAAGTGTTTTTAATCCGGTAATTGTGAAAATGACAGGTGATTTCCATTTATACCCAAGGTGAAAAGAAAGTTACCTTTCCTTCCACAAAATCTGGAATAGGCAGACCTCCAGACTCTGGGCTTGGGGATTCCGTGCTACCATACCTTCTTATGAAAAGAAGACATCGTGGTAGAGAATCCCAGAGTCCAGGGTCCGGCTCCTGGAAAAGAAACAACCAACTCTGGGACCAAGTCTCGGAGACAAGAGGGACAGAAACACAAAACAAAACCAACACCGTGGGAATGAAAACCTAGAGAAGGAAAACAAAGAAACAAAGGAAAAAAGACAAGGCAAGAGCCAAAAGAAAAAAAAAACAAAAAAGGGGGACCTAACATTTTGCACACAAAATGTAGGGATGGGGATGCAAGGCATAACAAGAACCAACCCTATTAAAGGTTACAATAACACACTGTTACGTGTGATCCTATTAGAGGATTTAATCACCTTGTAAGGAGTGGCCTTGTTAGAGGTCTTCTAACACTTCAATGTAGAAATGTCACCTTGTGAGAGGATTTACAAAAGACTGTTATGTCTACTCTGTTAAGATATTTTGATCACTGTTACAATTTTTAGATAGTAACAATGGATTGACCTGTTTTGATAAGCAATTGTCTTTTCTGATTTAGATCTCTATTCTTGATTAAATACTTGATCCTCACTGATTGGATATTTTTTTGTAGTCCTCTATGTTCTGTTCTCATTCAGAATCCCATCCAATTTTGCCTTCACTCTTCATATCACTTACACACTTCCATACACTCTCTCATACAATCACATTCTTTGACCTAAACTTGACCTTATATATATATATATATATATATATATATAAGCCTTGTCAAGTCAACCTTGATATCCTTTCAAATAAATAATAAAACTCATGTTTTTCGGCTTCATACAATCAATTATCCATAAAATATAAAGTGTTGTTAGTTGGCTGACACACTTTATTTAACTCGGTCAACACTGAAATCCTTCAATGCCTGACCAAAACTGTAATGCCCGAGTGAACTCGGTTAGAACTAAAATCACTTTGGTCATCTTCAATGCCTGAGAGAGCTTGACAGACACTGATTATGCTCAGATAGGACTAGACATTTGTGTAAACATCACTATACTTGTGTAAACATCTATGACAATACATAATTGAATAATTGTCATCAACAGTTGTTACCATCAGTATGTACTTGTATTTTGACTCTCAGTGATTTTTCTCATAAGATATATAAATATAGATGTATTTGATTTCATAGGGTAAATTATTATATATGTGTATGTATATATGGGTGCACACACATATATATCTACATGTATGTATATTTATGTTTGTGTATAAGTATATGAATATACATAAGTATGTTGGTGATGTAAATAATGAATCAATAAAATATAATATAATAAATAAAAAGAAGTGTATGTAAATTACCTAATTAAAAAACTAGCTTTCCTAGGATTTTTGAGCCCGAGACCTCCTAGGAGTTAGGCCATCTTGTTACCATTGGGATATGTGATTTATTTGGTAATCCTATTTTTCATTGTCATGTTAATTAACTTGGCAAGTGATTTAAGTTAATTAAAAATTAAACTTTTAATTTAAGGATCATGGGACTGTGAGGGAGTTGTTTTAATTTTTGGTTGAACCAATCATATTATTTGGAACTGTTGCTTCTCGTAAAGCTTCAAACCCTCCAACTGTAATGATCGACTCTTTGTATTGGGAAGATTTTCGGAGATAGGGGAGGAGGATTCAGAGAAGAATTTTGGGGAGATAGAATCATAGCCTTTGGGTGATGGATATTTCTATATAAATGAAGATTTTTGATCTCAATAGGAATAGGTCATAATTTCTGAGAGAAATTAAATACTATCCTAAAGATTGGAAGGAGTATTTTGGATTTCAAAGAGAGTTGAAAGATAAGGATTGCTCAAATTCAAAGGGTTTCTCTATAGGACTCCAAGTAGGGTCTGGATCTAGGAAGAATTCCCTTGTGCTTGCATGTGTGTGTGGGTCTGGGAGATTTATTTGATTCTTTGTCAATGGATATATATACATTTATTTAGGAAATAGTTTTTGTCATTGTATCATGTTTGGAGAAGAAAGGACATTCTAGAAATGAATGTTATTATAATTGCTTAAATAATAATTTTCTCTATGTATAAATGTTGGAATAATGTTTATTTCTATTCATGGTGTGTGTCATATGGTTTGATTTTAGTTAGGTCTTTATGTTAGATCCAGTTCTAGAAAGTCTAGAGTATCTCTCTATATTGCTCTTTGCACTTAGCTTGTGTGCAGTTGGATGGATTTCTTTGGTTAGGTTATTTTATGAGTAAATATACCAGATGAATTATAGGAGTAAATTGATTTTGATGAAAGAAATAGATGTGTATTAGGGGGACGTTTAATGGGTATACATCATAAAACCTTTCCAAAACACTCATCTAGCCCAGTTCTAGCCGTAAGATCAATTTGAAAATGAAATTTTGAGCTTCTGGGTAGAAACTCGTATGAGTTTGGATGCCAGACCTAGAAATTGGTATGTCTATGTATAGAAAATTGTATGGATACGTTTATAAACTCGTATTTCTATGTAGGTAAAATCATATTGGCTTCAGGACACACTAATTTTAGTTTTTTGCATGTTTTATCATGTGGGCAGGTCTAAATCTTCTATTCTTGTAAGATAATCCTTGATTGCACTTGTTTCTCTCTTTGGCCTTCTTCTATCCTTTCTTAAGGTATCCTCATTTATGAAATCATGAATCATATTTTTCCATTAATGGTTTTTATACTTGTATGGTAAGTGATTATAGGTTGGACTCATTGATAGGGTATAAGAACCCAGGACAGTTTCCTAAACCTATCTACTGGGTCCCTTGAAGTAGTTTCAAGTTCCCTAGATGACATGTTTGGTTAGAAACATAGGTTACCTAGGTAAGTGTCTCACCGTAGGTGCTAGGGCCCAAAGTTGCCACTAGGAGATCCTATGGGTTGGTTCTTAATCAAGTGATAACCATAAAAATGAACTTGGGCTTTGGGGTTTACACATAATAAAAAGATAAGTGACATTATAGTTCACATAGACCTGGTTGGAGTACCAATACCATGAGTTAACTTCTAGGATGGATCACATTCTAAAGGGGGACCAGGGTTACATGGTTTTTAGGGTGGATCCCAAAAAATAGGATATCTGATGGCACTCACCTATTTGATATACTAGAACCCTTACTCTTGTGTTGTGATGTGTTAGTATTTTTTTTATGGATTATGATTCACTTTTGGTCTTTGAATGTTTTGGGTAAGTTTACTTGATATCCTTAGGTTTCCTTAGATCTTATGAGTACCTTGGTTCTATCTCCTAGCATGAGGGGTGGAACTTCATAGTTTCACATGGTTGGGTGGCAATTATTATTCAAGGTATTGTTTACGACTATGGTTGACTTGATTTAGATTCTGGTTCAGATGCTGATAAAGATTTCTACTTCTATATCATGTACTTCACTATATCGTATCTTTAATGTAATTATCTATTGTAAGCCTCGTTGGGAAATATAATATAATTGTAATGAAAATGGAAAAAGAGAAAACCATGTAATTTGGAAGGGTAGTTTTAGGAATGATAAAAGGGATATTTAATTGTATTGTGGAATGTTGTAATGAAGGATTCTAGTTGTGAAATTTATACTCTATCTCTGTTTATGTTATTGAAATGTAATTGAAAGGTAAAGACTCCCTATTGCAATGTTTAATTATGTTTTTATAAGAATGTATGATTCATTCATATGACACAGGTAATTGAGAAAAAAATTAAAAGATGAAGTGTTTTGGAATAAACATATAAAAACATATTAAAGGAGAAATAATGATATCTTTCACCTTGTCTTTTCTAAAAGTTAAATGTTAAGTAACATAGATGGAAATGAGTTCATAAGTTGAGTAATTTTGTTGGTAGTGTTAACATTAGTAATGAACATTGAGGGAACCTTTAAGGAACTTTAGACCTAGTTGCTTTATTGGTAAAAAAAAATTTAGTTTCTTTTCTTGGAACTTTAGACCTAGTTCTTCTAGGTTCCCCGAAAAGGCATTACATTTGGTATTAGAGCCCTAGGTTTCCACATTGGGAACTCTGGGGATTGTAGCTCACCTATGCATAATATTAGTAAATTCATTTTTGGTGTTATCATTATGTTATAACTTGAATCCTAGAAATGAAGACTATGATCTTTGTAGTAGTATCACATTATTTTACAAGAGTTCACTTGTTCTTCTTTGGGTGGATCATCTGGAATCAATCATCTAAGTTTTGCATCCTAAGATCAATGATGTGTTCAAATGAATATTTTCTTGATTGGTATAACATGTTAATGAATTCCTAATATTTATTAGTCATCTCCTGACGGTTGAAATTTCTCATATCCCTGGAAAATTTTTAAGTTGTTTTGTATCTTATTTGGGGTAGAGGGTAGCTTTATCTCCTGATCCTAATATAATATATCTCATTGTTATAATTGCTTGTTATAAAGATTTCAAAGTTAGCTTAACTGATCAAAAATATCACATGCTCTATTGTTAATTTTAAATTGACTCTTGGTTTATTATGTCAGACTATTTATCCTACTCAAGGTTCCTTTAATTGAGTTGTTGTTTCATCTCCATTTTGTAGTAAGAAATTATTATGGTGGTACTTACTTTTATTCTCATAAAACTAGTATGATAATATTTGAAATTCCTAGTTAATGAAGTATGCTTCTTGGAATCAATACCTAGGTATGAACTAGAAATTGGGTATGATGTCTTGATTAGAATCTAAAAATGGTTCTTTCCTCTTACTTTTGATTAAAAGATGTGATACAATAAATCATTACATGGAAGGAGAAACTTAGGACCTTATATGATTAAATAAGGTTAATATTTGAAAATTGACCATCTCGTAATAGGTACGATTGATTATATTAATTGTAAAAATCTCTCTCTCTTCCTCTCTGGTGACTTCTTATGGAGAAGCGAAGAACACAAGTTTTGATGCAAAGAAAGTTCATTCCTCTCTTTCTGCTCTCTTTATAGGAACATGTTGTAAGGACTATAATTTTATAGGAAAAAGAAGGGTATCATCAATATATTAGGAAAAATGTGTTAGTACTTAAATGGGAAAGAGACCTACGTCTCCTAGGATTTTAGAAAAAATAGGGTGTATAATTCACATTTGTGTTGAGAGAAAAAATATTTTTCCTATCTTTGTAAAAGTTATATCTTTTTTGCATGTTATTTTAGATGGAAATTAAGTTAAGCCAATATAATTATGCAAGTCTAGGGAATATTATGTACGATGTTAACTATATTTTTTAGAAGAGGAGTAAACAAGAAAGGAAATGGATTATTCATACTAATGAGTGAGTCTTCTATTAATAAACATATCTTCTAGTGAGTGGTTAGGATCCTAGATTAATATTATGATGGTGAATTCTTATTTATGTTTTATATTTATACATTAGGATCAACACTTTAGTAGTGGGAGATCAACAACATTAAATTGGTTGATTGAAAATGAAGGGTATATAGGAATAAGGAGTCATTTATGGTAAATAAGTGTTTAAATAATATTAATATGTATGTTACTCGATCATATTATGGATATGATGTTGTCTCAACCAAGATCACTTAAGATTTTAACGTGTAGAAGTTTAATTACCAGGAATTAAAGCTATGTTTAATTGACTAAAACCATTTATCAAAATGTTGATCATGTAATGAAATAATTGGTAGATATGGAAGTATTAGTAGGAATCACATGTTTCTCCCACTCTCAATGGATTTTTGAATAATTCTGAATCACAAACTTGAACAAATTCTTTACATTATCTGAAAATTAATTGGGATGAGATATTTCTTATATTAAAAGTGTTTGACAAGAAAATTTTGGGTATGTGTAAGTAGTATAGTAGCTAGTAAAGCTAGGAGTGAAATCCTAAGACTAATTGTTAATTTGTTTAAATTCCCTCTATGAGTATGGATTTTATTCTTATGTCTAGATTAAAGATAAAAGAGGTCTTAGATTACATTCCTTGCAAAGAAGTGTGCAAATATTATATGTTGCAGTAAAGATCCTTGGTGGTAAGAAGTAAATTTTATGGAATAGAAGAGAATTCCCTATGTTTTTTTATAGTACATTTCTTATAGAACTTGTTATCTCTATAAGATATATATTTTTTTCATTAGTTTATGTCAAAGTCATACAGTCAAGAAGAACCAGTCGGTAAAATTAGTTAGTGATATATTTGACTAGTTAGAAATTTACACCAAGCCAGTCAGTGAAGTCATACATAAGAGAGAAGTTAGTATAAGAAAAAAGAGTTAAAGACCAAGTACCGAGCATCTACAACTACCGAGTGTTACAGTGCACCTAATGTAATGAAAGACACCAAGTGGATAATTACTGAGTACTGAATTTTTTATAACCGAGTTGAAGGAGTTACTCAACCGAGTTAGACAACAAGTCACAAACATGATCAAATCACATTTAATGCTTTGTCACAACATTAATTACATTACTAAAAGAATTTATAATATTTTTTTACATGATTAAATATTCAAATAAATCAGAGTGAAGATCTAAGGCATAGATCAAATGGAAAACATAAAGTTTTCTATTACCGAGAAAAACAACAAGTAACCAGGTAAAAGTGACATGGTCACTGAGCGAAAAAGAAGAGATAACAGTTAAAATTGATTTTCAGCAACCTATACATAAGATTAAGAGGCATGAACTCTTATATTTAATGGATGATTTATAGAGTAGAGAAGACAGATGATACTCAAAGGAGGCTGATATTGTTGAAGAAAGTTGTAAAGAGTTAAAGGAGTTATTTGAAGATCAAAGAGAAGAGAAAAGATCATGGAGTAGAAGTTTAGCTACAACAGAACAGATTTGAGTAGTGTTACAATTTGATCTTGAGGTAACACATATCAGAGCACATAGATTTTGAACAAGATTTACATTTGATGCATTTTTACAAACATTATTGAGTAATTGTGTAACGCCCCGCTAGGGAACCCAAGAGAGATTAACCTAAACATGTCACTATGTGTGCTGAATAATTTTTTTTTTTTAAAAGTTAACATAAAGAAACATACAATCATGCGGAAGCGATTACCATTTATACACATGTCTTAC
>MU227578.1:5412608-5428452 GCA_018584345.1 Thuja plicata | reverse complement strand
CATGTGCAGTGCGCAGTCCTATTTAATAGGATTGTGGGGGGGGGGGCCCGTGGGGTACCCTCCCCCTGCGCTAACTGCGCAGTCCTTTTTATAAGGACAATCGATGGGGGGGGACCACCACCCTCCCCAATGCCTATGTCATTTTTTTTGACATTAAAACTTTTTTTCTAAAATTTTCCTTTTTAGTAATATATAATGCGAAAGTCAAGTAGTATTTTTAATATATTTTTATTTTATTTTTAATAAAATTTCCGAAAACGGAAATATTTGCTGGGGTAATTTTTTTTCTACTGGTGAATTTTTTTACCAGTCTGAGAAAAAACTAGTGAGTAGTTTTTTTTTATTGATTTAATTTTTCCCAAGCAACTATAAGGGCAATACTGATTTTTTTCTTTTTCCCTATAGTTTAAACTATAGGCAGGATTTAATTTTTTGATTTATAGGAGATCTAGGATAGATATAAACACGAATTTTTTGACAACATAAGGGTACTGTACCAAGATCAATACAAACATGAAAATAACAGATCTAGGCTCCTCCTAAACCCCGAAGATATCAAAACATCAATCTACCACAAATTTAATTTTCTTCTATAGTGTAACTATATAGAGAGTTTAATTTTTCATTTTCTAAGAGATCTAGAGGGAATTTCTTCCCGAAATTTTGACAGCATAACCCTACAATGCTAAGATTATCGAGAATGAAAGAAATAGTGGGTAGATCTTAACCGATCTTATATTTGTAAAACCTTTAATAGGGTACATCTCTAAGTGTAGAGTTTGTAAAAATCCTCTAACCAAGTAGACCTAAGAAGTATTTTTATACTCTTGACTGGGTAAGCTATCAAAATGGATAAAAATTATAAGGTCTAACCAAGCACCCTTTATACTACAGTTAGTGAAGGTTGAGGGTATCATCCCCATCGTAGTTTTGTACTCTAACAAAGGATTACTATGTAAACAAAATCATGGAGTTTTGAGTTCTATTGTTTACTGTTTTGATGTGATATTTTATAAGTTTTATATTACTTTCATATATTACTTTCATTTCAAAGTTCTGAACTCAAAAACAACAAGCAGAAGTATATGGTTTTTAGGCAGTTTTAGTTATAAATTTTTTAGTGTTACTGATTCACCCCTCCCCTCTCAGTCCCAACTTTTCATAGTTATTTCAACAATTGGTATCAGATATACTACTCTCGAGTTAAAAGGTTTGACCACCTGAGAGTTAAAGATCCCAGTCATGGAAAATTTTAGGAAATTCAAAAGGGTTGATGGTCTTGAATCTGAGTTATAAAGTACAAGAGAGTTAATCATTGATTTGAAAAATAAACTTGAGAAGTGTCTAAGGATTTGAAGGAAAATATATGATGAACTAAAGGTTAAACAAGAACAAGTTGATAAACTTGAAACAACATCTGAAGGAAGTGCTACTGATGAGTCAAGATCAGCTATAAGAGAACTAATAGAAAATAATAATTCACTTATCAAGCAGTTGGACCTAATGAAGATAGATCTTAAAACCAGCATGATAAGAATGACTGAATTGATTGAAGGAAAAAGGACTGCTGAAGACAAAAAGAAAATGGCAGAAGATGATAAAAGACAAGTTGAAATCAGGTTAATAGAGAAAGATAATGAGATTATGAGAGTGACCTAAGTTCACTATGATGTGACTGACCAACTTCTAAATGCAAATCAAGATAACACAAGAAAAGAATTTGAGAACCAAGCACTGAAATCTTAAATTGAAAGAATGGATCAAAGACTCAAAGATGAGAAAGATGCAAATAAAATACTAAAAAGAAATGAAGAAGCATTGAAATATCTAGATCAACAATTCAAGAATCAGAAGAAAAGGAATAAAAAATAGGAATTGGATTCAAAGATAAAAGCACTACCAAGAAAGGATAATCATCTAATGCACAAATAGATGAAAGTACTGCACCCCCACATAAACAAAAGAAGACAATTTGCAATTATTGTGGGAAGCCTGGACACACTGCTAATGTCTGCAGGAGAAGGAAAGGTATATAACCAAGTGCACCTAAATTTGATGGTTATTGTTTAGATGCAATAGGTTGTTAATCTCTAAGTTCTGTTGATGATTAGTGACCAACACTTAGTCATTCACTTAGGCAGTTTTAGTTGGCTATCACTGTGGCCGAGCTAAAACTATCCAAGGCTGAGCAACATTGCCGAGCAGTATTCAGGTTGCCGAGTTGTATCATGCTGAGCCAATTAGGATACTTAGTGTCGAGCGATAGATATGTTAAGTGCCAAGCAGAATAGTTTTTCTATACATGTCTAGAATGATTCAAACTTCAAGGATAAATGTTCAGGCTGACTTGTATAAGCTTTTTGGGCTGACTTATGTATGCATTTAATATTTTCTTACGGAGTTAGTTATGCACTTAATTGTTTTATCCTATGCATGACCTATTGTAATCATTAATTGTAATTCCTTGGAGACATAAGTATTATATCTTGATCGTTTATCTAGATCTTGCTATCAGACTTGTATAGATATATAAGATTGCTTCTAAACCCTATTTTGTAAGTGTGTGAAGAGAAGTGGTGAGTGCATTTTCAAGTGAAATGCACAGAGGGTTATTTTGTTAAGAAGCATAGTTCAAGTAGAGTGACAACATAGTGAAAAAAAGAGTAAAGACATATCAAATTGTGAGATCATAGATGGTACTGGAAAGAGAAGATCCATCATCAGCATCTGAGTGCATAATGAAGGATCAATACTTGAAACATTCTAATCATTGTATCAGGTGAAAATATCTTAACAGAGTGGTTCTAGCAGACCTTTCTAATTCTCCTAACAGAGTGCTTACTTTATTGTAAGTTGAAATCCTTTCATAGGGTAGATTGTAATGATCTTTAGATCTTAACCGGGCAGACCTTTAACCAGGTAGATTGCATTTTGTAATCAACTTTTGTAGCCCTAAAAGACACACTTTATTGCTGCAGTAGTGAAGAATTTTGTGGGTGTCATCCCCACCCCAATTTTACCTATCTGGGTTTCTGGGTTACCAAGTTCTTGTGTTATGAGTTATTTATTTCATGGTGTGGATTTTATTTGATATTATATTAGATTTATATATGTATGAATGTGGATTAGTTTGTTTTAAGTGTTTAAATTTGAAGATCTGATTCACCCCCCCTCTCAGTATCTTGCTTTCCCATTATTGTATTTCCAACAATTGATACCAGAGCTTAGTTCTCTAGAAAAGTTATAATCATCTTAAGGATACAGATCTTGAGATGGAGATCTACAAGATGGGTAAAGTCATTAAGAATCAAAAGATTGATATTTAGCTAGCACTATAACAACTTGAGATAGCAAGACATGAATGAAAGAAGTCCTTGACAACAAGGAAAGATTTGGCCAAACAAATGAATGACACTCATTATCAGGAAGAGGACACCACAAATCTATTTCAGAATCAAGATTCTACTAAGAGTGATGCATCAATAGAAAATCTATTGGAAAAGAATAGTGCACTATGTGAAGAAGTCAGAAACTTGAAATAGGAACAAGAAGCCCAATCAATAAGAATGTGTGAAGTTGTTAAATAGAAAAAGAAAGCCAAAGATGACAAGGCTATGGAATAAGAAGACAAAAAAATGATGACTATCAGACTTGATGAAAGAACCCATGATGTACAAACAATGACAGTCAATCAAATTGACATGGAAAATCAACTGCTACTTGTGAATTAGGAGATTAGTAGGAAAGACTTGGAGATTTTAAATCTTAGATCTGAGAATAGTTAGCAGAAAGATGAATTGAGATCTAAGAAAGAACTTAACAATAGGGTGAATGATCCCAATACAGCTTTGAGCTACTTTGAACAACTAGTGGAAGCATCAAGAAGACCTAAAGATTCTTCTGGATTAGGTCACACTGAACAACATACAACCACTGAAGAAGGATAATCATCTAAGACAAGTGAAAGAAGGTATGCAAAGCCAAGAAAAAAAAAACCTATTTGCCACCACTGTGGGAAACTAGGTCATACAACAAACATTTTTTGAAGCAAGAATAGTAAGTCCAATACTAAAAATAACTTTAATGGTTACTGCTTTAACTATACTAAGTTTGGACATCAAGCACATGAATGTAAGACAAAGGAAAGCAATGCACCTTCCACACCTAGACTCAATGATAATTTATATAACTATCAGAAATATGGTCATAGAGCACAAGATTCTAGATCTAAAGGTAAACAACAATGGACATCAAAGGCACAAGAGAAATCACGAAGACAAGGCAATACTTACAAGTGGGATTACAACACATGGCATATCTTTCATTACTATGGTGAGTATGGACATGTTCCAGAAAAATGCTTAAGGACACATTTCAGAGGAAAGTCTAAAAGTTGGATGAATGGAAGCCTAGTTTGTCACAGTTGTCTGAAAATTGGTCATACAAGGAAAGATTGTAAGACTAGGGTACTTGCTCCTACTGTCAAGCAGATTAGAGCACAGATGAACCAGACATGGGTTAAGAAATTTGAGCCATGCAGCAGTGAAGCTAGTATAGTCGAGGTCACCCAATCCAATGGATCAGGTGATCACATCATCTCCAACTAAGCAAAAGAGGTATGTAAGGAACTACATCTAAAATTCTTATCTTACATCAGTTCCTAACATGAAATGTTCCAAAGTCCATATTTTCATATGTTAAGATGCACCAGGACACATTTTGAAGTCAAAAATGCCGAGAAGAGTCAATTGCACTATAGATACCAAGTACCAGTCGTGGACACTAATGCCGAGTTCTTTAGTGTGTGCTGAGTTTGTTGGCCGAGTAAGTTATGTGATGGCCAAGTTTAGTGAGCCAAGTGGGATGCAAGTTGTGTTAGAAAGCTGAGGACAACTGGATTGCACTAACTCAATGGGAAGAATATTCATTGCTTACCTACCTTGACCTTTTGAATCTATAAAGGATGAACAGTTTATTCTTAATTTTTACCTTGCAATTTTCACTATTTATGGAGTGATTGAAGAAGTTGAAAAATTAATCTTAATGGAGTTAGCATCGAAGATTTCATCAGCGTACCGTCAGCAATCCTAAGGTGAAGAGTGTGAAGTGCTACTTGTCAAGGTACTTTGTTCTTCATTTTTTGAACCCTAATTTCAAGATTATGGCTGCAAGCTCTTCTACACCAGTCAAAAGTATGGAGGGAGAACACGAGCATGTTCAATTAGTATGGAGTGATGAATGTGCACCTCTCAATTTTTGAACCATTCCTAAAAGTGCAATTCAGAGTGATTTGACCAGAGCTCTCTCATCCATTCCACCAAAGGTACTTATGATCCTTGATGTTAGCTCTTGTTACATGGTTAAAATTGGTGAAGTAGGTGATAGTGAATTGAGAAAATCCTACAGCAAACTGTGTGTTGATGGAGTTCTGAAGGGAGAATTCAAACATTTAGCCAACAAAGGGTTAACTTGTGCCCTAGATTTTCCACAAGGTTTCAAAGATGAATGGATTGAGGTTATTCTTAGCTGAGTTCATGATATGTGTATGTGGTTGGATAATGGACTAGTAAAGATAACTAAAAACATGATTCATCGAGTGACTGGATATCCTGTTGTTAACGGGAAATGGACAATGAGAGATAACAGCAAAGAGGAAATTACACTGAACACAGGAGCTGTATGGAATAATAGAGGTATGACTATCTCTACAATTAAAGACTTAGAACTTGATTTTGGAGTAAGAGTAATCACACATAAGTTCTATCGGTCGAGTTGACTGGATAGTGTTCCTTGTATAGCCATTAACCATGCATGGAAGATTGTTAAGAAGAATCATACATATGATCTTGCTGAGCTACAACAAACACAACTAGCTGAGAACCTAGCATCAATCAAAAAAGCTAAGAGCTCATCATGTAAGTTTGGTTCCTTACTAGTATGCATATTTTTCTACATTTAGGATACATTTCCTACATTGGGAGATATTGTTTGGAAAAAGGATAGACCCATTATAGTTTAGATAAGTGAATGCATTGAGAAATTAGGAAGTAATTTCAATAGCATTATGGGGAGCTATTTTGTGGAATTTAAAAAGAAAATGAGATTAAGGACTAGGATTCCTAGATCACTGGTGGAGAAGTACTATGAAGAAATTTTTTTTCTACTTGATATGGATAACACATATATCCAGGCTGTAACACCTAGGGTAACATTTTTAGAACCATTTCCCTATGAAATTAGGATTGATGAAGCATCAGCAGCCATCATTACACTCCTAGCTAAGGCTATTGATACTACAGCAAAAAGATTTGGTAATTTTGATGAAGCAAAAGTAAAAGTTTCAAGAGGTTTAAAGGAGGGAACCATGGAGAGGAAAAGGAAGAAGATTGTGAAAAATCTGAAGAAAATGGTTGGTTTGAATAGTGATGAAGAACCTGAGGATGGACCTTTAGGCCTATCCACTAGACAAGGAGAAGATATATCTACAGAAGAGGAAGTCAGTGCATCTAAGGAGATCACTGAGAAAGCTAAGGGTAAGAAACCAACAATTGTCATAGTAACCAAGCCGAGTAAAGCTAAATCTAAGGATACACATCTTACAGCTAATCATTCAAGGACTAGAGTGTCTACTGTTACTTCTCCAGTAGTACAAACAAAATTATATGGAAAGAAGAAGGTTGGAGAAAGCAGTTCTAGAAAGAAAGCTAAAATTGCTCCTAAGGCTAAGCTGAGTAAACCAGTAAAAAGACCAATGAGGAGACTACAATTAAGGATAGATAGTGATGATGAAAAGACTGAGACTGATGAACCCAACAACATACCTACATCACAATTCAAGAAACTAGCTAATATTGATGAGGTATGTGACAATTTGAGAAACTCAGTAGGGTTAGCTACTTTCAAACTCATTAAGTATGAGAAACTGAGTATTGGAGATAAGCATAAAGTTCAGGAAGCACTCTTAGATATGATGAGTAATTTTAAGTTAACTCCTATAGAGATAGGAAGCCATGTGCCAAATGAACTATATGATTTTTTGTCAAGCAAATGGGAATTTGCACTTACTATAGAGTGACATATCAGGGAAGGTACTTTAGCCAAAGTGATACCTAAGTTGACATCAAAACATAGAGAAAAATTCATTGAAGAATATAAGAATAGATTTATTCCTAAGCTTAGAGGTTATACTATTTTGAAAAATGATATTGAAGGATTAGTACAGCATAGTACAAGGATTTGGAAGGAAATCTTTGGACTGATAGTTCCAAAAGACAAGAAATCTATTGAAGGAGCATCTAATCAAAAGGCTAAAGAAGTTGAGATTACCCCTGAGCCATAGATGACTCGAGATCAAATTGCTACTGAAAAGAATAAAGATGCATTAGACTCAACAAATTTTGTTGATCTGACTGCAGACAGTCCAATTGACTTCATAATTGATGATTCCAACAATTTGAATGCCGAGGGACAGGATATGCTGAGTGGTACAAACACTAAGTTGCCTATTAGGGAAACTGAGACTGAAGGAGGAAAGACCACTGCATCTGAAGAGAAAATTGATGAGATAATTGAAGTAATCAATGATCAGATAGGTGAAGAGAAAAATCAAATAGATGCACAAGAGGTAACTTCACAAAATCCACCTATTTTAGAGGTTGTCAAAACAGTTTTAGATAGTGGTGTAGTGATGAAGGATAATGTTGACAAGCCTAAGGAACAAGAGGCAATGCAAGTGTTGATTGATCTACCACACTTACATCATCCACTCCCACAGGTCCTAAAATTGAAGGTATGCCTGATCCTCAGAAAATCTTGATAGAATTGAAAGAGGCAATGGACATTGATACTGTCATAGAAAAATGTATTGATAAGATGTAGCCGAGCATCAGCTCAATAGAGTTGAAGAGAAGGAAAGTTATGAAGAAGAAGTCTCAAATTCCCGATGTCACATTAGATGAGGTAATTGTGATTCCACAATGGGATCCCAATGAATTGTCTTTTGAGCAAATAGGGACTCTTCAGGAATTACTTAAGAGGAAGAAGAGACAGGAAGAAATGAAAATAGAACAGAAGCAAAAGCAAGTGTTGCATGATATCAAGGATATATTTGCAAAGGCTTTTGACTTAGAGGATGAAATGCCTCAAGCTCCCATTATTGATCAGTTAGTTCACATTTTACAGAAGGTAACTGATGATGACATAAACAACAATGAAAAACTTCTACAATGGTTCAAGAGGAGATTTGAGAGAAAAGTTCTGGAGAAAATCTCAAAAGAGATTACAACAAAATAGGTTGAACTTTCTACTCTTGTAGACATTTTGGAGAAAGTTACAACAAATGTTTATTATTTGTAAAAGAAACTATGTGATGTTGAATTCTTCACAAAGGATAATCTACAACTTGTTGAGAAGCTACAGTTATATTTGAAATCAACTGGCAGTACTTTGGGTAAGGATGCTACCTCTAGCTCTTTACATTCTACTAAGTTGATCAATGCACAATGAAGAATTGTTGAGCTTATGGATGAAGATGGTCAGATTAGGGCCAAATTGATCACCATTCAGACATGCCTATTGCCTCACTTGGAGGTAATATAGAAGGAACTTTTAGATGCAAAAGAGTTATCATAGAGAAATGCAAATCTCTCAACTGCAGAAATTTTAGTGAGTCTAGCTGTCGAGCTAGAGATAAAATTGGAAGTTATGAATATTGCCAAGGAAATTTGGGACGCTACATTTGTATCCACCCTACAGCTTCTGAAACAATTTTTGGATAAGTATAACCTAACCCCACCTGCAATCAGTGACAAAAACAAGGGGGAAATTGGTAAGGAAGTTGGTAAGGATATAGTATGATAAATCAGTACAGAACAGGTATATTTGTGTATATTATGAAGGCATGTATTTTATGTAATTTTTATATGTATAATTCTGAGTATATTCCTAGGGGGAGTACTTAATATACTTAGTCAAAATTTTTATGGAATGAAATGAAAAATGATAAGTGTGTTTTGCCACTAATATCAAAGGGGGAGATTGTTAATCTCTAAGTTCTGTTGATGATTAGTGACCAACCCTTAGTCATTCACTTAGGAAGTTTTAGTTGGATATTAGTGTGGCTGAGCTAAAACTATCCAAGGCCGAGCAGTATTCAGGTTGTCGAGTTGTATCATGCCGAGCCGAGTAGGATACTTACTGCCGAGCGATAGAGATGTTAAGTGCCAAGCAGAACAATTTTTGTATACATGTCTGGAATGATTCAAACTTTGAGGATAAATGTTTAGGCTGACTTGTATAAGCTTTTTGGGCTGACTTATGTACGCATTTAATATTTTCTTAAGGATGTAGTTATGTATTTAATTATTTTATCCTATGAATGACCTATTGTAATCATTAATTGTAATGCTTGGAGACATAAGTATTAGATCTTGATCGTTGATCTAGATCTCGCTATCAGAATTGAATAGATATATAAGATTGCTTCTAAACCCTATTTTGTAAGTGTGTGAAGAGAAGTGGTGAGTGCATTTTCAAGTGAAATGCACAGAGGGTTATTTTGTTAAGAAGCATAGATCAAGCAGAGTGACAACACAGTGAACAACAGAGTAAAGACATATCAGATTGTGAGATCATAGAAGGTACTGGAAAGAGAAGATTCGTCATCAGTATCTGAGTGCATAATGAAGGATTAATACTTGAAACATTCTAATCATTGTATCGGGTGAAAATCTCTTAACAGATTGGTTCTAGTAGACCTTTCTAATTCTCCCAACAGAGTGCTTACTTTATTGTAAGTTGAAATCCTTTCACAGGGTAGATTATAATGATCTTTAGCTCTTAACTAGGCAGACCTTTAACCAGGTAGATTGTGTTTTGTAATCAACTTTTGTAGCCCTAACATGCACACTTTGTTGCTGCAGTAGTGAAGAATTTTGTGGGTGTCATCCCCAACCCAGTTTTACCTATCTGGGTTATGGGGTTACCAAGTTCTTGTGTTATGAGTTATTTATTTCATGGTGTGGATGTTATTTGATATTACATTAGATTCATATATGTATGAATGTGGATCAGTTTTTTTTAAGTGTTTAAATTTGAAGATCTAATTCACCCCCCCCTCTCAGTATCTTGCTTTCCCATTATTGTATTTCCAACATAGGTATGCACACCAAGATTTTGAATTTAGAGCTAATCTTGCTAACAACACAAGGAAACCTATGTTTGATGGTTACTACAAGAACTACAATAAGTTTGGACACAAAGCTGAAGAGTGTAGAAAAAAGAAAATAAATGACAAGTGGAAGCCTAACCAAGAGAATGCTAATACTAGCCAAGTAGGCACATCTATACCTTAGGACTATAATACAAGAATTTCATGTTTATCCTGTGGAAGGTATGGACACATCACTACAAATTGCATGTTGATGCATGAAATAAAGTACTGAAGAGCATGGAGTAACCCTAACATGACATGTTTTCATTGTCATAAGGTAGGACACCTAGCAAGAAATTATAGATACTGAGGTGATGCACTGATTGAAGATGAATCGATAGTGAAAGCTCCAACTAGTATTGATGAAATTAGGGAACAAATGAAAAAAACTTGGAGGAGAAAGACTCATGATGAGGGATCATCATTCGTAACCACATACAACACCATCTCTATCGAGTTGGTTGCACCGAGCTCCACCTAATTGGTGTGAGGTATGTAGGAACTACATGCTTATTATAAATCTTAATTTGGTTCCTAAACATTAGTGTTGAAATCCATACCAGTATATTAAGATGTATTTGGATAAGTTGTGAAAGTTTTGGATGAACATTGTTATATATGGTTAGCAGAGTAACTATGCAATCAGTATAAAGGTAAAAAGGGACTTTTAAAGCACATTTATTGAAAATTAATTGAGCCATTGGAAACCCTAATTGTGGGAAACCTATAAATAGGTCTTCTTATTATTTGTTTTGGACCTAATGTTTTCAAAAAAGAATTGAGCATATTGTAGAACAATTATCCCGTGGTAAATTCAAGCAATTTCAAGGTAATTCTGAATCTTTAAAAGAACATTTGTGATATATTTCTAAGATACTTATTGTATACTAAGTTGTGTTTGTGAAGTTTAGTTATTATCAAGTGTGCCCTAATTTGTTGAAGCATTACATTTTGAAGTGTTATGGCACCTAATATGCAAACATCAGTTCTAGTGAAGAATGTAGAACCAGTGAGCCCAAAATACAAGTTTCCCCCAGCTATAGTTGTGTAAATTAAAATGATGGGATAATTTTATTCAATACCACCATGAGTTATTTTGATTGAAGATGTATGCACATTCTTACATTGTAAAATTGAAGATTTGTGTGAAACCAAGATTGATGCTTCATTCAACAAGATTTGCATGGATGGAAAAGTTAAAGATGAGCACACCCATTTGGAAACTAAAGGATTGGTTCGTGCTATACATTTAATGAGGGTATTCAAGCCCGTGTGAGTTAGGATGGTACTCATCCGAGTACACAACTAGTTCATGTGGCTGGATTAATTGATTAAAATTACTAAGGATGTGTTACACATCATCACTAGATAGGGTCATCATTGGATTCCCTATCAGAGATAGACCGAAGGTGGTTAAGAAGATTTACAAGGGTAAGCTCACCGAGCTAACCATGACATAATGGGATGGAAGAGAAATGAGGATATCTATTGTGATAGATCCTGAGTTAAGGTATGCATGTAATATCATATCTTACCAAGTGTTTCAATCATCCTGAGTGGATAGTGTACCATGTGGAGTAGTTGATCTAGCATACAAGATAGTGAATAAAGGACTATAGATAGATATCTGTGAAGTTTTTTTGAAGTACATAGAAGACAACATGAACACAATCAGGAAAGAAAAGACCAACACTTTGAAATTTGGTTCATTATTGGTATGTATCTTCTTCTATTACCAGAATTCATTTCCCTCCATTGGAGATATAGTTTGGAAGACTGATAGGCCAATTATATATCAGATACATGAGTTTATAGATAGTCTAGGAGATAATTTTGATGCAATCATGTCTGATTATTTTATGAAGTTCCAAGTTACAATGCAGAAAAGATATAGTGTTCCACATCAAGTAGTTGTATAATATCAGGATAACATATGCTTTTAAGTAGATACAAATGTTTGCATAGTCAAAGTTGTTGAACCAAGAGTTGAATGGATTCAACTAATGTGTTATGAAATGGATATACATATTGGTTCTAAATAGATTGAAGCCTTATTAGCTAAACCAATTAACCCTGATGAAAAGAGATATGGCACTATGAGGAAGTCAAATAAAAAATCAAGCAAGGTATTTTGGTACCTAGATCAATTAAGAAAGCAGTAAAATGATAATTTTTTTATGAAAGACTCTTAGAATTGATGATAATTTGGATACTGATGATGCACAATCCCTTGTAGTTGTTGAAAATAAAAATGTACAATTGCCCTCACCAAGTAAGAGAGGTATTACAAGGAACACTAGATCATCGATACAACCTAGAGAGAAGAAAGTTGCAGAGGTAATTCAACTGAAAGGAAAAACCTATGAGGAAAAGAGGAAAGAAACAACCCACAAAAACAAGGAAAATATTATTACCTGGAAAAGAGAGTGATACAAAATTTGATGAGCCTAACAAATCTATACTTGTTGTAGAGTTATCACAATTTCCATTAATTCTTGATGATTTTCTGGATAGATTCAAGGAATCAAGAGGATTTGGAGGATTTAGGAAAGTTAAGTATATGAAGAGGAATGAAGAAGACAAGAAAAGATTCAAGATGCAGTTGTTGTAACATTAATTAGATACAGAGTGACACCTATAGATCTTGTAGATAAGCTACCAGAGGAACTTTACAATAAACTTGATGCAAGGTGGAAGTATGCAATTAATGCAGAGAAGGATACGAGAGAGAGATCTCTTGTGCATACTATTCCTGACCTGACACCTTATGAGATTGTAGAAGTATTGAAGAAACAATCAAAGAAATTTCTAGTCAAGCGAAGATCACTGAGGATAATGAATGGAGACCTACAATCAGTAGAGAAGGATACATATGGAAAATGGAAAGAACTATACCAAGTAGATGATACTAAGAAACAATAAATTGAGAAGGGTCAAGATGATACAATCATTGATTAGGTAAAGGACAACACCAAGAAAATAGATACAATTGATCTAACTACTGACAATGTAGAGATTATCATTGAGGAATTACTTGAGGAAGAATATCCAACAATGAAGATATCAAAAGATGAATGTATAATGGATATACCATCCAGGATACCGAGTACATGGATGTTGATTCCATATCATTGTAAAGTACCAAACTAATAATTGAGAAAATACTCAGTTACTCCAATGTACAAGATGTTGCTATTGACACTATACCATAAGAAAACACTATAGAAACTAAGACTACTGCTAATAAAGATAAGGTAAAGGTTGA
The DNA here is from genome assembly GCA_018584345.1 of Thuja plicata. Lineage (NCBI taxonomy): Eukaryota > Viridiplantae > Streptophyta > Pinopsida > Cupressales > Cupressaceae > Thuja > Thuja plicata. Next base: position 5,414,977 of record MU227578.1, on the reverse strand, counting down.
TGAACCTACTCACATCGAGGAAAAACAACATGAAGAGCCACCAACTGACCCTACCAATGTACAAAAGATAATAGAAACACAAAGTGAAATTCCACAGGAATCAAATCTTAAAGAAAAGACTGAAGAAATATAGAAGGATGAAAATAAAGAAGAAGAGAAAACCATAGAAGAAGTTAAAGCAGAAGAAAGCATTGTTGGCACACATAACAAGTCATCAGATGCAACCATAGCATCACATTCCAAATGCTCTACTAGAGAGAGAAGATTAATTGAGAAAAAAGAAGAGAAAAGAGAGGAAACAAGTGATTGATTTGAGTAAGCCAATCATCATACCCAAGGGAGACCCAAATATGATGAAGCCCAAATAATTATGTATTTATGCTAAGATTGTAGCTCAAAAGGTTGAGAAGGACAAGTTATTGACAAAGAAGAAAAATGTAGGCATCTTAGAAGATGTAAAGGAAGTTTTTAAGGAAATTATTCCAGAAGTTACAACTGATGAATTTGAGCCCCTGCTAGACCAAGTTGGAACTTTAGTCCAATAGATCAAAGGACTGAACAAGGACATGACCGAGTACATGCTAAAGATTCACAAGGAGTCTATGGAGAAGAAGATAATAGAAGAATTATTGATAGACACTAATGTTGACAAGGTATCTCTTTCCAAGTTATGTACACATATTGAGAACAAGCTCACATCCATCATAGTATTATTTCTAAAGTTTTGTATTCTTTCAAATTTTACTAGTGAAATAAAAAAGAAAGAAGAAGATATTGAAAAAAGAGCTCATAGAGTAGCTTAAGCAGTTAACTACCGAGCCTGGAGCATTCCAAACTTATTACTCAAAAATTCAAGAACTCATGGGAGTTTAACTTTCATTAAGATAGGAGGAAGATAAGCCAAGATTGTTTTTTCTTCAATTGTAAGCATTATTGATTCCCCATATCCAATCAATATAGATACATCTAAAGAAAGCCAAAGATTTAGTTGATCATCTAGATGTTAGCTCACTGGACAATATTATTGGCTTACACTACAACATTTGGGGTCAAATTTTGATGCCAATTTGTGATGGCGCTACCATTTGTGTGTGATTTTTGTGGTTTTTTTTCCAGGTTCCCCCGATGCTGTCATAATAGCGATGATATTGTCATAATTGTGACACCCTCTTGATTATAAACAAAAAAAAAAAGAAAAAGAAAGGCTCATTTGTGATCAAGCTGTGCATGCGAGTGGAAGTAAACTATACCATTCTGTGCGTGAAGAGGGCTCTTGTTGTATTGAATCCAGCTAGCAGTCACAAGTGAAAAATCCAACAGCTCGTTCATCACACCCCTAGGCTAGTTTGTAATTCAGCTAGTTTCCTTCATGTTTAGGGTATAGCCACCGTGTACTCATCAACAAGGCACCACGTACTCACCATTTGAGGTATGTCTTGTATTTTATCCTTTGGTTAAGAGCATATTAAATGACTAGAGGCATATACCCTAAGATGGCCTAATTTATATTAGTCAATATGATGAACATACACCATAATGACAACATACACTGTAATCTACATAAACCCTAGCATAAAGAAAGTGATGCTTTGTCACGGGAAGTATGCCACTGTTGTCTCACTGAAGCTTTGACCCTATCTATTGAAGGTCAGATGACAATGAATTTTGCAATGGTTGGTGTCTTTATAAATTCCTCATTGAGGGATTGAACAAACTATTTGGAATCTGGACATTCAGGATCTTATTATCAATTTCAATATATGTCTTGTATTTTAGCCTTTGGTTAAGAGCATATTACATGACTAGAGGCATATACCCTAAGATGGCCTGATTAATATTAGTTAATATGAGAACATACATCGTAATGAGAATATATGTCGTAATCTATAAAAACCATAGCATAAAGAAAGTGATGCTTTGTCACGGGCAGTACGTCACTGTTGTATCACTGAAGCTTTGACCCTATCTATTGAAGGTTAGATGCCAATGAATTTTGCAATGGTTGGTGTCTTTTTAAATGCCTCATTGAGGGATTGAACAAACTATCTGGAACCTGGACATTCAGGATCTTATTATCAATTTCAATATATACATTGAATGACAATAAAGGCTTGTAATTCTTTGCTTCTGTATGGGAGGAGTCCCAATCTTTAAGCATTTCTTCTGCCACTTCTTCCAATAATTTTTCCAATTCCTTAGTATATTTGGGAAGAGAGATTGTCTTAACTGGAATGTCTTTTCCCAACATACTCTTGGTGCGTCTGAACTCTCCCTTGTTGAAATCCCTGGACCTCACTTTCTATTTCTCTGTTAAGAGGACAATATTCTCCTTCCTATGGTTCTTTTCTTCACCTTTCTTCTTTTTATCT
>MU227578.1:5369425-5389365 GCA_018584345.1 Thuja plicata | reverse complement strand
TTTTCACGAATCCTACTTGTACTTATCAGATAGTCACAGTCTTCTAGTTTTTGGATGAACTAATTTGGTAATACCAATTGTTTTATATTTATTTGGCCAACTGCTAATGAAATTATCCCAAATAAAGAACATGAAATCATGGTTCCAAAATAAGTAAAACCATAATTACTGAAAAATAGTGACACTAGGACACTAAACTCTTAAAAACTCTGAAGCGACACTAAAAAAATGCATGCGACATCAAGCCGTTGGCAATTGTTGATGGCTCGATGTCGCATGTATAAAAAATTCGTCACATGTCTGTCATAATTTCAACACTTATTCTGCAACGCCTAGGTGTCGTAATAGCGACAGATAAAATATAATGATAGCATGATAAACATTATAACCGGCTCGTATTGCAACACTTAGACGTCACTTTTTTTAGATGTGTTACAAATTTTCTATACATGCGACGTCGGCCTATCGCAAATTATCGTTGGCTCGATGTCGCATGTATAGAAAATTCATCGCATGTCTAAAAAATGATAGATAACATGCTACACCTAGGTGTCATAATAGCGATAGACAAGATGCGACGCTTATGTGTCGTTATAGCAAAAAATATGATGCGACACCTACCTGTCATAATAGCAACAACTAAAATATGTAACGACAGCATGGTAACCATCATAGCCAGCTCGTATTGCGACGGTTAGTACCATCGCAATAATGATAGACGATACAACCATCGTTAATTCTGACACCAAAACTGCAACACTGATCTTTGTCGCTAGGCCAATGAGACAGTGTCAGAAAAACGACGCATAGATGTCAAAAAGAGGCCTCAAATGTACTAGTGTTAGCAGCAAATATTATTGAGCATGTTATTATACTTCATAAGCTTTGAGATACATGGGAGATAGTATATTCAGGGATACAACAAGGTATAAACATATTTTAAGAATTAAGTTTTACTTTTGGTAGTTTTTGTCAAAAAGGGGGATATTTACTATGTATATGTATATGTATTCATCGTAAAAACAAAAAAAAAATTATATATGTGAAAATGAAAAAAAAAGGAGAGATATGTATAGAGTGTAACATCTGAGGGGGAGTTGAAAATTCTGTTGACTTTGAAAGTTTTTTTCAAAACACCCAACTAATGCCAAAGGGGGAGATTGTTATCTCTATAAGATATATTTTGTTGTCATTATTTTATGTCAAATTCATAGAGTCAAGAAGAACCAGTCGGTAAAATGAGTTATTCATATATTTGAATAGTCATCAATTTACATCAAGCCAGTTGGTGAAGTCATACATAAGAGAGAAGTCAGTATAAGCACAAAGAGTTAAAGACCTAGTACCAAGCATCTATAGTTACCGAGTGTTAGAGTACACTAAATTCAATGAAGGACACTAAGTGGATAATTACCAAGTACTAAAGTTCTTATAACCAATTTGAAGGAGTTACTCAAGTGAGTTAGACAATGAGTCATAAACATGATTAGATCATGTTTAATGCTTTGTCACAACATTAATTCCATGGCTACAAGAATTTATAACAATTTTTTATAGGATCAATGATTCACATAAATTAGAGTGAAGATCTAAGTCATAGATCAAACAAAAAAAATAAAGTTTTCTATTACCAAGAAAAATAACAAGTAACTAGGTAAAATTGACATGGTCACTGAGTGGAAAAGATCTAATGGATAAAATTGATTTTTAGAAACCTAACACCTAAGCTTAAGAGGCATAAACTCTTATATTTAATGGATGATTTATAGAGAAGAGAAGACAAATGATACATAGAGGAGGCTGATATTATTGAAGAAAGTTGTTAAGAGTTAAAGGATTTATTTGAAGATCAAAGGGAAGAGCAGAGAGTACTAAGTAGAAATTAAGCTACAGTAGAGAAGATCTGAGTAGTGTTACAGTTTGATATTGAGTTAACACATATAAGAGCACACAGAGTCTGAATAACATTTACATTTGATACATTTTTACAGACATTATTGAGTAATTGATACTATTTTATTGATAACTTTAAATCCCAATAGTGGGTAGATCTTAACCGATCTTATATTTGTAAAATCTTTAATAGGGTACATCTCTAAGTGTAGAGTTTGCAAAAATCCTCTAACCAGGTAGACCTAACAAGTCTTTTTATACTCTTAACTGGGTAAGCTATCAAAATGGCTAAACATTTTAAGCTCTAACTGAGAACCCTTTATACTGCATTTAGTGAAGGTTGTGGGTATTATCCCCACCACAGTTGTTTCCTCTAACCAAGCATTTTTGCATTAAAAAAATCATGGAGTTATGATTTGTATTGTTTATTGTTTTGATGCGATGTTTTATAAATTTTATATTGCTTTCATTTCAAAGTTTTGAACTCGGAAAACAACAAGCAACAGTATATGGTTTTTAGGCAGTTTCAGTTATAAGTTCTTTAGTGGTACTGATTCACCCCTCCCCTCTCAGTCCCAACTTTCCATAGTCATTCCAACAGAACTAGGTATTAAGGTAAATGGTAAGTTTTAAGAATCTATAAAAAATTAGTAAGCTTTGAATAGTGTTTTATTTTTATGTACTCCCCTCATGAATGAAATGATCTCACATATCATTATTTTATTCCCTCTTGTTTTAGACTTATACTCTAGTAGAAATCTTAAAACTTTGGTACCTTATTCATTACAAAGAAATACATTCTATATTGAATACAATTTGTTATTGTAATCACTCCTAGGTTATGAGATGTAATAAAATAAAATTTCATGTCATTCTAGAGAGGGTATAACAGGCCCAAGGTGCCCTATATTATGGATGACATGATGATTTTGTCTTTATATGGGAATTGGAGGTTATCTATAAATCTTGCCTCTTATATTGATTTTAAAAATAACAAGAAATTTTATGTTGTAAGCCTGAGTAGATTTTTAATTGTAAGGCTAGTATTACTAATATATTATTGTTGGTAATGAGAATAAGTAATCATGAATCTTTAGGAGTTTTAAGTTGGTGTAAAAAGGTAAAATGTCTTGTGAAAAAATACTTTATTTTGAACTGCCCTATTGATTAGTAAATTGTATGAAGTATAAGAAATGTAAAACTAAATCTGGTATTATAATAGCCTTTTTGGAAGTCTTCATGTGTTTAGTCCATGATTTAGGCATTAATTTGTAATAAGATAGGATTTATAAACTATAATGATAACAAGTGAGAATATTAATTATGTTCTCAAAATGGTGGTTAACGATTTAGAATTTAGGCATGATTATTGGTTTAATACTTCCTGACTTCCAGGAGTAAGTCAAATGCAAGGGGGGAGGATGTAATTCTCCTCCAAATATTTATACATCTTCGGTAATTTCTTAGGAACCTTTATGCTTCCTTTGTCAATATGGGTATGAATGTAGTTGTGGTGCTTGTCTATATTATCCTGATCTGATCATATCTTAGCAATGATAATAATAAACTTATCAAAGTTCTCAATTTATTTTTAGGGTCATCTCTACTGATGCATGGATGTTATTTTTAGGGCCTTTATGTTGATATGACCACCTGATATATCTCTATGTATGCTATCGCAAGAAATCCTTATCAATGAATAATTGATTGTGGTACTTTTGTGCTTATGTCTTAATTGATATCTAAACATATTCAAGATGATTTGATGTTCTCCTTATTGGTCAGATTCTTTAAATATGTCATGATTCTGATTTAATATTCACCTATGATTTTATGAATAGTTTTAATCTTATATTAAATTATTGTTCATGGGACTAACCTAAAATCATGATGGATTATATTTAGATATGATCTAACTCTTACTCTATCTTAATTAATATTGTCATGTAAAATTTAGGATATGTTTGTATAGCTAAGATAAAATTCATAGTGAGATCCACCTCATCTCTTGACCTTCGTCATTTCCCTAGTAACATGATACTTGAGACTTGGTACAGATAGGACTGCTATGTTTGGTTATTATGGATTCTATGTTTTGTTTTCTAGATTAGATGATGAGAGATTTTTGAGTATATGTTTGGATAATAAATTCATCTTTATGAAAGTTAGTAAATGATTTAAATCATTTGGTTGATTTTCATTCTAAAGGAATTCTTATGGAATTTTCCTTATATACATGAATAATTTTTCTATAATGATATTTAATTTGATTTCATTTCATCACAAGATTACTATTATTTTGGAGCTAACAATACTAATACAGGCATGGTTTAGTATCGTTATTGTTTGATGTTCTTGAAGGATGAGAGGAGGCATTTGTAGTCACTTATATGAAAGATCTACATGATGTCACACTCTCCCTCCTTGTTTACCACTATTTGTGTGTGTGTGTGTAAGCGTATATACCTTTCTCATCTTGATGATGTAGGATGAAGGTATCAGACATCAACTCCACCTGACTACACATGTCTGAGTGTGCCTTAAAATCCTTGAATATTGTTGTTGTGTGGAGAAATTACCAAGGCTCTCTCAATAATCCCCTATTGACTTAAGTTCCTATTTAGGCAATTCACCCTACTATTGGGTTGGGTGATATCTTTATTTTGTTGATTGTGAGATTTATGTGTGTCAGGAGATCATTTTCTTGTTGTTCTTATCAGTATGTATTTGTACTTTGATTCTCGGTGGTTGTTCTCATAAGATATATATAATTATAGATGTATTTGATTTTGTAGTGTAAATTATTATACATGTGTATGTATATATGGGTGCACACATATACACCTACATGTATGTATATTTATGCTTGTGTATAAGTGTATGAATATGTGTAAGTATGTTGGTGATGTAAATAATGAATTTGTAAAATAAAATATAATAAATAAAAAGAAGTGAAATTAAATTATCTAATTAAAAAACTTGCTTGCTTAGGATTTTTGAACCTGAGACGTCCTAGGTTTTAGTCCAGCTTGTTACCATTGGGCTATGTGATTTATTTGGTAATCTTATTTATCATTGTCATGTTAATTAACTTGGTAAGTGAATTAAGTTAATTTAAAATTAAACTTTTAATTTAAGGTTCATGGGAATGTGAGGGATTTGTTTTAATTTTTGGTTGAACCAACCATATTAGTTGGAACCATTGCTTCATGTAAAGATGCATCTCCTCCAACGATAATGATTGGATATTTGTATTGGGAAGATTTTTGGAGATAGGGGAGGAGGATTATGAGAAGAATTTTGCGGAAATAGAATCATAGCCTTTGGGCGATGGATTTTTTCTGTTTAAAGGGAGATTTTTGATCTCAATAGGAATAGGTGATAATTTTTGAGAGAAAATAAACACTTTCCTAAAGCTTGGAAGGAAGATTTTGGATTTCATGAAGGGTTCAAAGCTAAGGATTTCTCAACTTCAAAGGGTTTATCTATAGGACTCCAAGTAGGGTCTAGATCACAAAAGAATTCCCTTGTTCTTGTGCGTGTGTATGTGGGTATAGGAGATCTATTTGATGCTTTTTTAATGGATATATATGTGTTTGTATCATGTTTGGAGAAGAAATGATATTCTAGAAATGAATGTTATTGTAATTATTTAAATGATCATTGTCTCTATGTATAACTGTTAGCATTATTTTTTTTTTATTCATGGTGTGTGTCATATGGTTTGAGTCTGGTTAGGTCTCTCTATTAGTTCCAGTTCTGGAAAGTATAGAGTATCTCTCTATATTGCTCTTTGCACTTAGCTTGTGTACAATTTGATGAATTTATTTGATTAGGTTATTTTGTGAGTAAAAGTACTAGATGAATTATAGGAGTAAATTGAGTTTGATAAAATGACCTATATGTGGATTTGGGGAAAATTTAATGGGTCTAACTTAGAAAACCTTCCCAGGACACTCATCTAGCCCAGTTATGTCTGTAAGATCAATCTAAAAATGAAATTTTGACCATCTGGGCAGAAACTCGTACGAGATTGGATGTCAGACCTAGAAAATTGTATGGATATGTACAAAAATTCATATTTATATGTGTATAAACTTGTATGGATATTTAGGGAAACTCATATTGGCTTCAGGACCCTCTTATTTTAGTTTTTTGCATGTTTTATCATGTGGGTAGGTCTAAATCTTCTATTCTGGTAAGATGGTCCTTGATTGCATTTTTTTCTCTCTTTGGCCTTCCTCTATCCTTTCTTAAGGTCTCATAATCTATGAAATCATGAATCATGTGTTTTCATTAATGGTTTTTGTACTCGTATGGTAAGTGATTAGAGGTTGGATTCATTTTGAGGGTCTGAGAACCTAAGAGAGTTTCCTAAACCTATCTATTGGGTCCTTTGAAGTGGTTTCAAGTTCCCTAGATGACATGTTTGGGTAGGGAAACTAAATTCTCTAGGTGAGTGGCTCACCGTAGGTACCATGACCCAAATTGTCCACTAAGAGATCCTATGAGTGGGTTCTTAATCAAGTGATAACCATAAAAATGAACTTGGGCTTTGTGGTTTACACATAATAAAAAGATAAGTAACATTATAGTTTGCATAGACCTGGTTGGAGTACCAGGACCATGAGTTAATTGCTAGGGTGGATCCCATTCTAAGGGGGAACAAGGTTACATGGTTTCTAGGGTGGATCCCAACAAAAAATATATGCAATGACACTCACCTAGTTGGTATACTAGAACCCTTACTCTTTTGTTGTGATATGTTGGTATTTTGTTTATGGATTATGATTCACTTTTGGTCTTTGGATTTTTTGGGGAAGGTTACTTGATATCCTTAGGTTTCCTTAGATCTTGTGAGTACCTTGGTTCTGTTTCCTAGCACAGGGGGTGGAACTTCACAGTTTCACATGGTTGGGTGGCAATTATTTTTCGAGGTATTATTCCTGGTCATGGATGACTTGACTTGGATTTTGGTTCAGATTCTAATAAAGATCTCTACTTCTATATCATGTACTTCATTGCATTGTATCTTCAATGTAATTATCTATTGTAAGCCTCTTTTGGAAATATGATATAATTGTAATAAAAATGGAAAAAAAGGGAAAACCATGTAATTGGAAAGGGTAGTTTTAGGAATGATAAAGGGATATTGAATTTTTTGTGGAATGTTGTAATGAAGGATTTCGGTTGTGAAATTTCTACCCTATCTGTCTTTATTTTCTTGAAATGTAATTGAAAGGTAAAGAATCCCTATTGAAATGTTTAATTATGTTTTCTATATATATATATATATATATATATATATATATATATTGATGATGTAGGATGCAGGTATCAGGATTCGACTCCACTTGGCTTCACAGATCTGAGCGTGCCTTAAAATCCTTGAATGTTTGTGTTGTGTGGAGACATTACCAAGGCTCTCTCAAGAATCCCTTGTTGACTTAGTTTTGTATTTAGGCAATTCACCCTATTATTGGGTTGGGCGATATATTTATTTTTTTGATTGTGAGATTTATGTGTGTTAGGAGATAATGTTCTTGTTTTTCTTGTTAGTATGTATTCATACTTTGATTCTCAGTGGTTTTTCTCATAAGATATATATAAATATAGATGTATTTGATTTTGTAGTGTAAATTATTATATATGTGTATGTATATATGGGTGCACACATATGTACCTACACGTATGTATATTTATTCTTGTGTATACGTGTATGAATATGCGTAAGCATGCTGGTGATGTAAATAATGAATTTGTAATAAAATATAGTAAATAAAAAGAAGTGAATGTTAATTATCTACCTAAAAAACTTGCTTGCATAGGGGTTTTGAACCCGAGACATCCTAGGTTTTAGGCCAGCTTGTTACCATTGGGATATGTGATTTATTTGGTAATCCTATTTATCATTTTCATGTTAATTGACTTGGTAAGTGAATTAAGTTAATTAAAAATTAAACTTTTAATTTAAGGTTCACGGGAATGTGAGGGAGTTGTTTTAATTTTTGGTTGAACCAACCATATTTTTTGGAACCATTGCTTCATGTAAAGTTGTAGCCCTCCAATGATAATGATCGGATATTGTATTTGGGAATATTTTTGGAGATAGGGGAGGAGGATTACAAGAAGAATTTTGGGGAAATAGAATCATAGCCTTTGGGTGATCGATTTTTCTATTTAAAGGGAGATTTTTGATCTCAATAGGAATAGGTCATAAGTTCTGAGAGAAAGTAAATACTTTCAATCTTGGAAGGAATATTTTGGATTTCATAGAGAGTTCAAAGCTAAGGATTTCTCAAATTCAAAGGGTTTCTCTATAGGACTCCAAGTAGGGTTTGGATCTAGGAAGAATTCCCTTTTTATTGCTTGTGTGTGTGGGTCTAGGAGATTTATTTGATTCTTTGTTAATGGATATATATATATATATATATATATACTGTAGTTATTTAGGAAATAGTTTATGTGTTTGTATCATGTTTGGAGAAGAAATGATATTCTAGAAATGACTGTTATTGTAATTGTTTAAATGATCTTTGTCTCTATGTATAAATGTTGGCATTATGTTTATTTATATTCATGGTGTGTGTCATATGGTTTGAGTTTGGTTAGGTCTCTTTGTTAGTTCCAGTTCTGGAAATTCTAGAGTATCTCTCTTTATTGCTCTTTGCACTTAGCTTGTGTGCAGTTTGATGGATTTATTCGGTTAGGTTCTTTTGTGAGTAAAAGTACCAAATTAATTGTAGGAGTAAATTGATTTGATGAATGAATTGGATGTAGTTTTGGGGGACCTTTAATGGGTCTAAATTAGAAAACCTTCCTAGGACACTCATCTAGCCCAGTCCTAGTTGTAAGATCAATCTTAAAATGAAATTTTGAGCTTCTGGGCAGAAACTCGTACAAGATTGGATGCCAGACCTAGAAAATTGTATGGATATGTAAAAAAATTAATATGGCTATGTGTATAAACTTTTATGGCTATTTAAGGAAACTCGTATTGGCTCCAAGACCCTCTTATTTTAGTTTTTTGCATGTTTTATCATGTGGGTAGGTTTGAATCTTCTATTCTAGTAAGATGATCCTTGATTGCATTTGTTTCTCTTGTTTGCCTTCCTCTATACATGCTTAAGGTCTCCTAAGTTATGAAATCATGAATCATGTGTTTCCATTAATGGTTTTTACACTCGTATGGTAAGTGATTAGAGGTTGGACTCATTTTGAGGGTCTGAGAACCCAAGAGAGTTTCCTAAACCTATCTACTGGGTCCTTTGAAGTGGTTTTAAGTTCCCTAGATGACATGTTTGGGTAGGGAAACTAAGTTCCCTAGGTGAGTGGCACACCATAGGTTCTGGGGCCCAAACTGGCCACTAAGGGATCTGATCGGTGGGTTCTTAATCTAGTGATAGCCATAAAAATGAACTTGGGCTTTGGGGTTTACATATAATAAAAATATAAGTGACATTATAGTCTGCATAGACCTGGTTGGAGTACCAGGACCATGAGTTAACTGCTAGGGTGGATCCAATTCTAAAGGGGGAAAAAGGTTACATTTTTTCTAGGGTGGATCCCAACAAACAAGATATGCAATGACACTCACCTAATTGGTATGCTAGAACCCTTACTCTTTTGTTGTGATGTGTTGGTATTTTATTTATGGGTTATGATTCACTTTTGGTCTTTGGATGTTTTGGGGAAGGTTAGTTGATATCCTTAGGTTTCCTTAGATCTTGTGAGTACCTTGGTTCTATCTCCTAGCACGGGGGGTGGAACTTCACAGTTTCACATGGTTGGGTGACAATTCTTTTTCAAGGTATTGTTCCTGGTCGTGGATGACTTGACTTGGATTTTTGGTTCAGATGCTAATAAATATCTCTACTTCTATATCGTGTGCTTCACTATATTGTAACTTCAATGTAATTATCTTTTGTAATACTCTTTGGGAAATACGATGTAATTGTAATAAAAATGGAAAAAATGGAAAACCATGTAATTGGGAAGGGTAGTTTTAGGAATGATAAAAGAGATATTGAATTTTTTGTGGAATGTTGTAATAAAGGATTCTGGTTGTGAAATCTCTGCCCTATCTCTCTTTATGTTCTTGAAATGTAATTTAAAGGTAAATAATCCCTATTGCAATGTTTAATTATGTTTTGGTAAGAATGAACTATTCATGCTTAAGACATAGGTAATTGAGAAAGAACTTAAAAGATGAAGTGTTTTGGGATAAACATATAAAAACATATTAAAGGAGAAATAATATATTTCACTTTGTCTTTCCTAAAAGTTAAATGTTAAGAAAGGAAGATAGAAATGAATTTATAAGTTGAGTAATTGTGTCAGTAGTGTTAACATCAGTAATGAATGTTGAGGGAAGCTTTAAGGACATGTTCTTAAGTGTGAGTAAAGAAACAAGTATCAATATTGGTAGAAAAAAAATAGTTGCTTTTCTTGGAATTTTAGACCTGGTCCTTCTAGGTTTCCTAGTGAGGTATTACAATATGTTTTGATTATTTGATATGATACAATTAGTCTTACTAATTTTCAAATTTTCTTAGAAAAACCCAATAAGAAAAAATTAATATTAATTCTAATATTCAAACTGTAACACAATTGAAATAATTGTTGACGACAATTATTCAATTGAATATTGTCATTTATGTTACACATGTATATGCACTTATGTAGTGATGTTACACAAATGTTTGCATCTAAACCGAGCATAGTTAGTGTATGCCAGGTGAACCTCAGTGTTTTCTGAGCTCATTCGAGTATTGAAGAAATTTATTTCTTACCGATTTCACTTGGGCATTACAGTGAAGGTCGAGCGTTGAATAATTTTAGTGTTGACCGAGTTAAATAGTTAGTGTCAGCCGACTAACAGATGATTACATTTTATGTTTAATTGGGTATATGAAGCTGATAGATTTGATTTTTATTATTCAATTGGAATATTATAGAGGCCGACTTGACAAGGTCTATCATATATATAAGGTCAAGTTTGGATTGTAAAGAAGTAATTAAGTTAGTGGATGAACATGATATGAAGAGCAGAGGTGAAATCAAACGAGATTCTGATTAAGGAAAGATCATCTAAACAGAGCTGCAATATAACATTTGATCAATGAGGATCTAGTTTATAACTAGAGCAAGATCTGAACTAGTAAAGATAGTTGCATGTACAATCAGGTCAATCCATTGTTACTTTCTAACAATTGTAACAGTGATTCAAATCTCTTAATAGAGTAGACTTAAAAATATTTTGTAAATCCTCTCACAAGGTGACATTTCTATATTGAAGTGTTTGAAGACCCCTAACAAGGCCACTCCTTACAGGGTGATTAAATCCTCTAACAGGGTCACACCTAATAATGTGTTATTGTAACCTTTAATAGGGTTGGCTCCTAACATGGCTCACTTTAGAAGAGTGAAAAAGAGTAACTAGTTGCAGTTGGTGGTTTTTCCCATATTGGGTTTCCACGTTAAATCTTGGTGTCATCTGTGTTCATGCTATTTAATTTATGCTTTATGTTTCTGCACATAATCTCTAAAGGATAATTACTTTGAATATCTTAATATTGATTTGTTCTCTGAGTTACAATAGAATATCTTAATTGACCGAGTGATAGTGATATATTGTTTAAGATATTTAAGGGACTTGGATTTGTTTTTGGAGTAACTGATTCACCCCTCCCCTCTCATTTAATCATCTCATTTCCAAAAATTGGTATCAAAGCTCCAAGTGCTTGTAGGGAAGGTTTAAAGGCCTAAGCTAAAGATTAGAGATGTCTTACAGAAGGGAGATCTCCAAGCTTAACAAAGACAACTTTTAGACATGGCAGGAGCTGATGAAGCTACATCTATCTACTTTTGGAGATAGTGGTTTTCAATTCTTGGATAACAAATATGTGGAACCACCGATACCTTTGACTATGGAGCAGATGGTGGATAGGAAGAATCATAACATAATGATGATTTATTTAGCTTCTTCACTCAGCTACTCAGAATTTGATGACGTCAAGGACTGCTCTACTACTTTTGATATGTGGAAAAAACTACATGCTATTCATGGAGAAGATGCAAATGTAAAGAGAGCCAAAGAAGAAATTCTCAGAGGCCAGTTTGATATGATGAAAATGAAAGAAGGAGAAAACATTACAAAAAAGAGTGAAAGAATCAAGAAAAGTGGAAGTTCCATCAGAGCCGCAGGTGGAACAATTGAAGATACTACAGTGGTTAGTAAGGTATTGAGAACTTTACTTCCTATCTATGAAATTAGATTTTCAGCTATTCAAGAGATGAGGTCCAGTAATGATATATATCTAGATGCACTGATTGGAAGGCTATCATCATTTGAGTTGGACAATTTTGACAATTACTCTCCTAACACTAGAAATCTTGAGTCTACATTCAAATCTAAACTAAACCTTGGAAAGAAGGATAGATACTCTAAAAGAAAATAGACTGACAGTGATACTAATGATGAATCTAATGATGAAGATATGGAAATCATTGAAACACTACTTGCAAAGAGAGTTGCCAAAGGAAAAGGTAAATACAAAGGAAGAATACCATTAATTTTCTTTTCATGTAATGAGGTTGGTCACATTGTTGTTAAGTGTCCTAACAAAGATGACAAAGATGAGAGAAATTTCAACAAATATAAAGGAAATAAATATTTCAATAGTTACAAAAAATACAAGGACAAAGGTAAGAAATCTTGTTATATTGCTAAAGATTTTGATAGTGATGAAGATTAAGATGAAATGGTTTATATTTCTATAAAGGATGAGTCAGATAATGAAGATGATGAAAAGACTGCACTGTTCTCTCATATTAGAAAAAATGACACTTGAATAATTGATAGCGGTTGTTCTCACCACATGACTGGTGATAAAACAAAATTTGAAACTCTTGAGCACTATGATTGTGGGAGTGTCAGTTTTGGGAATAATGAACCTTGCTATGTGAAGGGTAAAGGTTGTATTACTCTAACTGAAGGAATTAAATGTAATAATGCTTATTGGGTTGAAGGACTTGTTATGCCCTGCATACCTGTCCCTACATTTTGTAGGCAATATGTTGGGTCGCCCTTTTTCGTTTTGGCTCTTTTCTTTGGTTTCTTTTTTTTCTTTGTTTTCCCTCTGGGCTTCACTTCTGCGAGGGTTGTCTTTCTTTTTGATTTTGTCTTCTTGTGTCTCCAGGACCCGGTCTCAAAGTTTTTTTGTTCTTTTTAGAGACGCATTCTGGACTCCAAGAATCTCTGCCATCATGTCTTCCTTTGCAAGAAGGTATGGTTGCATAGAATCCCTGGGCTCAGAGTTCAGAGGTTTACTTGTTCTAGAGTTTGCAGAAATAATGCAACACATTTTTTACCCTAGCAGTATAAATAGAATTCACCCATCATTTTCACATTTACCATGATTAAAATACTTAGAGCACTCAGAACTATTTTCAGGTGATTAAGGCGATTAAATAGCAAATTACTCCCTGTGTTCAGTGGTTAATTGAACAGTGATTTGTGGTGCTGGTGCGTGGTCATTCAAAGGTGAACTTTTTGTAGAGAACTTCTCGTGCTCATCCCTCTCACTTCCCCCATGTTCCCAGGTAGGCCTTCGACTCTTCTGTCTCTGGTTCTTGGTTTGATTGTTTTTTTTTGTCTTCTTTGTTTTGTTTTCTTTCATTTTGCTTTCATTCCCACCTTTGGTTCTTCTTTTTTGTCACCTCTCATTGGTGGGTTGGCTCTGCCAGAGGGTTTTCCACCCTCTGTGTAGTTGTAATTTAGTGTATAAAGTTGTATATTGTCGTAGAGTAGCTATTAGAGGTCTCTATATATTCTATACATCGTGTAAGTTTGTGTAAAAAAGTGTATATATGTCATTTGTCTTGCGAGCAGCCTGCGAGTTATGCTTTGACCCTCATTATGCTTTGATCCTCTTTACATTAAGTGTATATTTCCTATATATCCTTCCATTCTATCAAGCTCTCTATGCTCTATCATGTCTTAACCACTCTATCAAGCTCATCTGAGAGGTAGTCACCACGGTTGGAACTTGGCACCTCGTAGGTTTGAATCATGGTAGATTTCTCTCTCCTTTGTTGTGTCATCTTAATGGTAGGATTAATTTCCTAGGAGTGAGCATTCAAATCCAATCCCATTTGGCATTTACTCCCCCCATGTCAGCCCACTTGTTGTCATTAATGTCATTATGCTACCTGTCATGTGGCCATGTGACGACCTATGAAAGCCAAGTATGACTTCCTATCGGTCAAGTTGACAAGGGCTAATTCTTTCAGAATTCAGGTGCTGAGAGGCCCCTAGATCTTCATTATATTTTTGTCACTTAGCCCAACGTCCTAGAGCCCCCAGGTATTTACCAGAATCTGACTCATGTTTGCATTAATACCCCAAGATTTTGATGTATGCTAATGCTTTTTGGACAGGTGTGAAATGGTGATGAATTCCCCATAATCCGTAAAGTTATTTTCATTATATCATGTAGTGATGGTTCTCTAGTCTTGTAGGTTACAGATTTTTTGATCAAGATGTCTAAAGTAATTACTCCTCCTGATAGCCTAGAGTTTCCTACTACCTCCACTCAGGCAGCTACGAAGACCAAGGCTAAAAAGATGCTGGCCAAGTTGCTATTGAATTCCAAATACCTAAAGGAGGGAATTCTCATAGATTCCAAGGTGGAATCCAAGGTGCCATAAATAAAATACGTAGAGCCTGGACTTTGGGCTGAAATACAGGGCTTAGTTCAAGCCATATACAAACTGAAGGCCGACGGAGATAATATGGCTATCCACTTGGCCGCCTCCAAAATTATTAGAGCTGCAAATTTTCCTTGCTTAGTGGAATCATCAAAGTTGATACTTTAGCTGGAAACACTCTATAATACCCCCACTTAGACTGTCTTGCTCACTCATCCCTGACTTTTACACTATCTAGTGACTATTGTCTATCTGGATGTAGTAACTTTCACTTCAGGGATGGGGATCCCTCAATTCAAGGGATCCATCATTCTCACCCAGGCCAAATAATTAGAGAAGTTCGAGGGAGCTTCCCTCCTTTCCCTAAAATATCTCAACTCTCAGTGGCTAAAGTCCCCAAAGAGGGACCATAAAAAGATGAAGCTGGAGATTCCCCGCGGGGATTTTAAAGAGCCCATTCAGGTGGGCATTATATTTCTGTACTAGATTTTCAGACAGCCCCATGCACAGGTTTTCTCAGTATGGATGTACTACTTTCTCTACTGCATCACCACCCATAGCCATACCTTTAATTGGGAAGCTATCATAGCCAACTATGTGGAATCGCAGTTGAAAGGCATCCTCTAGAATTTAAAGTTTCACATGACATCGTATGTACTATGGGCACTGGCCCAACAAAGACTGAGTTTTTAGGTTTGCAAGCAATGGGTGTTCTCGGGAACAGGCCAGGCCAGTTGACACTGTGGGATCATTATCCCTAGATCTAGTGGGAACTTAGTTTCACAAATTTTTGTAGGGTAAATGATGTCTTCATTTACCAAAATATTTTGACACTTACTCAGGATTTCAGATGCCAGTTATCGCAAGAAGCAATGAACCTGGTGAGCACCTATAGGAATTACTTTCTTCAATTCTAGTAGCATATGTATATTCAGGTGACCAAATTCTCTGGGAAACCCTATCTTCTTCCCTGATATCGCGGGGATAGAATCATTCTTTTAGAATTATATCGATAGATTCTAGAGTTGCATGCCCTCTTCACATTGAAGAAGGTCACCAACATTCCATTCTCAATTTCTTGCGGGAACTATTCTTGTAGTCTGACCACAAAAAAGGAGGTAGATAATAAGCTAAAGAGTTTGGGTTTGGTGGAATTCCACCACACTATAAACAATTTTGATCTGCTAGGAAAGATAACTTTGGAACTTCCCCGGGCATCCCCACCACATGTAGCGAATATTGAATATTTTTGAGTAGATTGCTAAGATAGTTTTGATCTCCAGGGCCACCAACATTCATGGATATCCAAAGGCATGAGGAAAGTAATTGATCTTTGGGGTTTCCCAAAGGGTTTCTCAGATGTCAGGATGCTGGAGGACCCATTGTATAAAGAGTAGGGGTTAGACAAATTGGATCTCCCTCTGGTGGATTGGGCCACCCTAGAAGATATAACAATCGAGGGAGTACGCTGCCCCATTATAGAAGCTAGTCATAATTATTTTTTATGGGTGTGTCCCAAGAGCACCTAGAAGGGACAAATCATTCAAAGGCCCTCCCCAACCTTCGGAGCTACAGGGCCCAACACAAGAAAGGGGAAGGAGAAAGAAGATACCCCAGCCAAGGTACCTCCTCAGGGCCCGACCCCGATAATGGCACAACTATAAAAAAAAATGGAGTCAGCAAGGCTGGCGAGCCAGAAGATTAGCACACAAATTTCCCAGGGCCTCATCACAACTTCGGTAGCATCTGCTCGCCTGGCAGGATCCCGATTGTTGGCTGCAATGATGAGCAGGAAGAATTTTGTTGAGGTGGAGTCTACAAGTATTTTGGATACCAGGGTCCCACTACTAAGGAAGAAGAGGCAGAAGGTGAACCCCACCCTAAGCACACATGAGGGCCATGATATGCCCAGCTTGCCCTTGGTTGATGTCAGTATGGATTCCCCCAAACTTGAGGACATTTCTGATTTCTCTCCCCCATATGACAATTTTGATGATGTCTTTGGGGCAGATGAACTCATGAAATTTCATGAGGATATAGATCATGTGGTAGAGGAGATCGCCACCCAACAAAAGGAGGATATCCCCGTGGAAGAGGAAGTCCTGGAATAGGAAGCTGCCATGGAGTAGGAAGTCTATGAGGAGGTGTCAAAGGAGCTTGAACGGGAGAAGATACTGGTCCAAGAGATTGAGGATGAACCAAGGAAAACCATAGATGAGAAACCAATGATTGGGGAAACTGGACCCATGGGATCAACCATACCCCCAATCATCACTCTCCAAATGCCTTCGGTTACTTTGGGTAACCAAATACCCCATAGCACATTCGGTGAGGTAATCATGGCAGCCCAAACTCTAAACTTTGGCCTGATACCTCAGCTGCGCCCAAAAAATGTTCTAATGGAGGAAGATGTTCTGGTAGATGAAGCTGATGAGGCCAAAGAAAAACAACAACAAAATGATGGGGGAATCCCTTAAGATAAAATTGTTGGATCAACTAATGCTGAGAAGGATAGGGAAAGCCCTTGGGATATAGGTCGTATTGAGGCCAGCAGAGAAGAAACCCCAGATATCACAAAAGAGGATGCCAACATGGCGGAGAACACTGAGCCCTCCAAAGAACAAGAGAAGGAATAGGAATAGGAAAAAGAGAAAGATCTTGATGATAATGTTGATTATGAGAACTTGCCACCAGATTCCAAAGGGAATCCCAATGCCTAGGTCCTAATAGCAAAGCCACCCCAGCCACCCCAATGGCTGATGGAACCAAGGAAGAGAATGGCCCCGACAGTAGCATCAGGCATTCCACTCTCTCTGGACAAGATGATGGCCTGAAATGCAAAGAACAAAAAGCCTAAGAAGACTCAGATGATCCATACCCTCCAGACTGGTCTAGTAGGAAGTACAGTTGCAGCAATCACAACACCTCCCCCAGATGCATATGCAGTGGGAAGGAGAGATACGCAGGGTGAATTGGACCTACTGAGGGAGGCCACCAAGGTAGTGGAGGCCTGATACAATAAAAAGAGGTAGAAGTTGAAGGAGGAAAAGGATACCAATGCAAATCTCCTTGCACTTCTAGTGGAACTTATGTAGCCCCTGGCCAAGGTCCGCTAGGAAGCTTCTACCTCTGGATTACTGCTTGTGTAGGGTGATGTAGATTCTTTAAGGGCCATAAAGAAGAAGGCCTAGGCTGTGGACAAATGGGTCACCAAACAGATAGCCTCCATAAGGCAATTTTTTTTGGTGTCACTTCCAAATCTCTATCAGATCAACATTCTCCTTAGCGAGGCGAATGCCTCTGCTATCATGTGGGATCAAGACTTAGAAAAGTATAAAAGATAGAAGGCCAGGTTGTATGAAGTTTTTAATGCTGGAGAAGAAACCATCACAAAGGTGGGAATTTTGGGAGATGAATCATATGATTCTCTCTAGGGCGAGGCCTAATGGTTAAGGTCTTAAAAGAGAAGGTGACTACAACCCAATATCCTTTGGGCCTATTTTAGGCATTTGTGGTAGGGCTGTCACAAGTTGACCCCCTCACCACTGGGACATTTACCCCAGAGGACTATGTCCTCAGCACATATGACGAGTGGATGGAGTCCCTATATTAGTCTGTCAGGGACTTTGACAAGCGAAGGTTATCAATATTATCCAAGATGATGATCTAGGCACATAATGCCATGAAAATGGTAAGTGAATTCCAGGATGGAGACAAAGAAGTCGAAGAGAAGCTAGAGGTTGTCTATGGCCGATGGGACAACATCAAAGATATAGATGAAGATGGTGTAAGCCAAGTTTTAGAAGCATTTAAAAATAGTAAGGAGCAATAAGGTCCTCTAGAGTCTGGAGATTTTCATTACCCGAGCATATTTTGTAGTCATTATTCTTTGAGTGTAAACACCCAGATCCCAGAGTCTCAGGTCCATAGTTTTGTATTCTTTTGATGATCCACGTTCTAATTCCCTGAATTTGACTGGTCATTGTTAGATAGTTAATAAGGGTGTCAGAAATTAGGTGACCCCAACAAGGCATGTTAGATCAAGGCAGGTGGTCTTCGCAAGGTGCCGCTCCAACATAACACTTGGCGTATTGCAGATAGTGAGCCACTTTTTCACTAATGAGGCATGTAGCCTCGATCTCCGGGGGATCAAATTTCTTCTATTTTCCCTTTGGCTCTCTTCTTGAGGATGATTCTTCCATACCTCCTTTCTTGTCTCATTCTTCTGACATGTCAGACCGCCATTATTTTTGAGGTTTTTCTAGCATGGTGCAGGTAGTACTAGCCACTAGAAAGTGTATTTTATTGATTGAGTGTAAATATAGGTTAGGTTAATTTTAGGGAAAATAGGGCAAATTTGTGTATAAATAACAAGTCCAACCTCATTCTGAGGGTCAGAAAAATTGATGATTTTGCAGTCCATAGCTATAGCATTTTAGATTTACATTTCTAGCAGTTGCAGAGCTCAATGCTCCTTACTTATTACAAGTTCATTAGATAGACGCTCCCTTGGAGCCATTGTTGATGTACTCACCAGTGATGCTGGAAAATAATTAATAAAGAAGGAAGGTTTCTTGCAATGATGTTGTTGGTCTCTTGATCTCCAAGTTAATACTCTTTTGTCCTGTATGTTTCTTATGTCCGTTGCTCTGATATTTTAAGTATATTTAACAACCTCATTTTCCCTTGCTATTGAATATATATGAACTGATGGTTCTGTGTGTATTCAGTATTTTAGTGTAGCATGTTAGATCATGGTTGATGTTTTAAATATATTTGCATGACTATAGGTAGATGTAATATTTCTAACCCTGGCCTATCATTTGAAGTTTGTTTGGTTAACTAATGAATGCTTGCAGGAAACCCCACTTACCTAAATCCCTAGAGAAGATGAGCTGAGATAAACAACTATCCCCCTGAAAAAAATAGTCACACTCCCAACTAAGCTCCCACACCATCGAGACCCGACTCTCACATGCTTGAAGACCCAGAGAATCTCATTTCTCCGGACAACCTTTACAGGTGAAGTTGGTCGGTACCCTGGTAACCGGTGACAACTTACACCTATTAGAGGACTCGGTCAAAACCCCCGTCAACAGAAATTGGTGCTAGAGGGAGGGCATGAGCTCGTCCCCTTCTAAGGATTTAGATTTTATGTCATGCCCCGCAAGGGAACTGGGGAAGAGAACATAGATTCTCTTTGAAAAGAAAACCTAAGTAAAAATTCATGAAAATTTTTGAACTTTTAAAAGAGTTATGAGAACAAAACTTTAAACTTAGATTCTTCCCAAAGTTCCCTTCTAACTTAATGCACCATTCATTTAAGTCCATCTAGT
>MU227578.1:5338542-5356570 GCA_018584345.1 Thuja plicata | reverse complement strand
CATCCACACAAGGGACTGACTCGGGAACTCCCCACCTAAGGATAGAAGGATCAGAGGCAGAGTTTCTTCCTGTGGAACCTGGTGATATCTCCATAACAACAACATCGATCGAGGATTTTGAGGGATCTCTCCGACCTGTGAAGCTAGGTGGAGATGAAACCCAGTACCTGCAATCCTGCATCACCAAGAAGAGATACATATATATACATATGGATATTCATACAAATTAGATATACGCAAATAGATGACTAGGATCGATACATCGTGTGGACCTCAACTAAGTGAGTAACTACGACTTTGTCCTGAGCCATGAAAACACATCAAACACATATCTATGAAACATAAAACATCATGATAATGGTTAGATTCAAATCCTTTGTTAGATCCATAAAACATATAAAAAATAGATGGTTTTATAATCTCATAAACATATAAATGATAACCATAAATGAGAATATCAATCATATCATCATCCACAAAATATAAATGTAAATGTATAGTTCTAACCATCATAATAAAATTTCCAAGTCAAAAGTCCAAGTATCACCATAGGAGAGGGTATTACATTTTACACCACCTGAGGGTTCCCCAAGCCATAGATGTAGGAAATAGACCTTTAGTGGGATTGGATCATTTTCACCGACCCAATTCGAAAGACTCCTTAGATCAACCCCCAACGTCATAAGGTTTGTTGAACTCGAGCCTCTCAATCAAAAGAAGTGGACACCAAAAACCAAGCCAACCAACATTGTATGGGGATCTACTACATCCTAGAATACCCAAGTCTCCCAGACATCCCTGGGGATTAACAATCAGTCTAGCCAAAATCCAACACCCCTGATGGCTACGTACTTTGGTAACATCGGATCCCCGATGGGACAGTTTTCAGGTGTGACCAATGATCTTCCTGCACACCTGGAAAAGATATACCCCTGATATGAGCACTTAGGATCACGAACTATAGAAGAGAATTTGCATGCATGCAAAGATGCCATGAACTGATACTAGATCCAACATCAAGACGTTGTGACCTGAATGTTCCCCCTGTCCTTGGGATAGAATGAGCTGAACTGGTACCTTAACCTGCCTGCCAAATCCATCAATAGTTTGCAAGACATGGAAGATGCCTTTCTAGCAGCCTTTCACGTACATGTGAACCCAGCGTGGTCCCATAGCTAGTTCATCTCCATCATGAAGGAACTGAATGAACCCCTTGCAGCATTCAACCATATGTTCCAATGTGCCTTGAAGTACTGCACAGGTCCTTTTATCCCATCCTTGGAAGTGACTATCCAGACATACCTGAATGTAATGGACCCTTTCATTGCCACTCTTCTATGGAGAACTACCGCCCCCACTAACCAGGATACTTTGGAAAAGGTTTACAACCTAGCCTTGGAGTTGTCCCACTGTCTTAACAAATCTCTAGGCAAGATTGGGCAGAGCATGCGTTTCAACATGATACCTAGAAAAACTTCTTATGCCAAGGTATATAACCCCAATCAGGCAATGGGTGCCCTTGCAATGGCCATGAATCTCCCACCACTTTCGATATACCAACAGGCTTGGTACATATACCCATCGCAAGCCCAGACAATATTGGGTCTGGAATTTGATCCCTAGAACCAGCTATAGGAAATACAATAACCATAGAAACAACCTGCCAGAGTGCCTTTCTTCTATTTTTCTGTAGCTGGAGGATTTCCTCCCTCGACTCTGATAACCGCTGCCACTTTCTCCGAGAACCAACCACAATAATCATCACATTATGATGTGAACACCCAGCTATCCACTGAGGTTGAATCCCTTTGGCAACTATTGTCCTCACTAACTGTGGACATGGGACAGCTGAAGGCGGGGTCTCTTGCGCCCCACAACACCAATTCCCAAAGAGGGAATGTCTTCTCCAGCCAATGAAATACCAATGTTGGAGGAAGAAATTACAACAATGGGCCCTAACCCAACCAACAAAAATGGAACAAAAATTCTAATACCAAAGGTCCTCCTCCAAACCAAAAAACCAATCAGGGTGGTGCTAGACATTCTCATTTCACATCAGTCATGGAACTCCAGCCCCTAACTAACTGGTGTAGATTGCATGACATAGGATCTCATTCTGAGGTGAACTGTGCCATGCTAGAGAAGGTCATCATGATCCCTCACCTGGATAGACAAAAAACTACTGATCCTAATCCCCCATAACCTCCCATACAAGAGCCCACTTATGTTGCCTTTGCCTGTGAGACTATCTTCTTTGGAGCAGACAAGGAAGATGAAGAAGAACTTGAACTATAGGGGTTCTTTGATGAATCTATTCTAGCCTTTGAGGTCAATGCCTTCACCAACCCACAGACTCCATACAACACTCAGAGTCAGGTTAGTAAAGGACCAGTTTAGATTCCCACACCTCCCAAAGACACCCCTCCTTGGGATAATACAACTGATCGCTCCTTCCCACCAAAAGGGTCTATCTCTAACCAAGTTAAGGACCTGGCTGAGGGAAGCCAATAATATCCTGGGGGGGAGGTTTGATATCACAAAGGCATTGGAAAGAACTACCACCTCTGTTACCTTAATGGAGGTCTTGTTGAATTTTCCCGAGTAGAGGAAGTCTCTTCTGAAGCTCTTGGGAAACGAGGAAGCTGCCATTCATCAACCCAAGACTGTCACTTTTGATGATGCCAATGTGACTATCCTCCAGGGAAACATTGAGGATCCTCCCTTCTTACTAGGACTAAACATACAAGGGAAGAACCTACACAATTGCTTGGTAGATTCTGGTGCTTCAGGAAATGTCATGCCCTTATCAATATGCCAGAAGCTCAGAAAACATCCCACTCCATCCAAAGGAGCAATGGTCCAGCTGGACAAAATTGTTGTGAAAATGGTAGGTGAGCTGAAGAACGTCCATATTCAGCTCATCCAAGACCATCGGATAGCAAGCATAATCAACATCCAAGTGGTGGACATCCCAGAGACTTATGGGATGCTATTAAGTTAGAATTGGTCCAAGTCCCTTAATGGGTTTTTTTTGACTGACTTTTCCCACTTGTGGCTCCCCTGGGAGAGAGAATCTAACTAGACCCGAGTAAAAAGTGAACCCCAGATGAAACAAGCCCTCACCAAATTTAGGAGGGTAAATGAAGTTCTCTTCTCTGAGATCGGGGTGTACTGACCCCTAGAAATCCTGACCTTTGATTTCACCCCTAGGGAGGACCCCATAGTTTCTCAGAGGACATAAGACCTAGATGAAAAACTAAGGGGTGAGGCTAACTCAAAAGGTACAGCAATGACCCCTACTACACTCTTGTCTGGAACCTAGTGCCAAGTGCATTATCATAAACATTCAGAACTAGAGTCTGAGCCCTGTATTGCCACTACTATCCATCACATCAACACCCTCTGGGAGAATAAATACAAAGTGGATCTTCCTAGACCTAGCAATCATTTTTGCTGTATCCCCATGGTTTTTCCAGTCTAGGAATCCCAGTCACAAGCTTCTATGGAGGAAAACCTCACCCACATACCATCAGAGATGGAGGAAAATCCTCCCACCCTTCCTAAAAATAATCTAAAGGCCACTTCGCCTTCCCATCCCCAGACATCGAATGATGACTTGTGGACCCTGAAGTTCAACGGGTCCCAGTCTAAACAAGGTTGCGGAGCCAGAGTGGAATTGATCAAGTCGTGGGAGAAATCCTTCCTCGCATCTTATAGGATATAGTTCAACTGCACAAACAACATCACAGAGTATGAGGCCTTGGTCTTGGGACTCCTATTTGCACTAAGAAAGGGAATCACTCACCTTCAGGCACTAGGTGATTTAGAGTTGATCGTCAAGTAGGACTGAAGCCAATACACTTGTCACGATAAAAGGCTGGCTGCATATAACAATCAAGCATGGAGCCTCATTGAATATTTTGATACCTTCGGGATTGAACTCATTCCCCAAAAAAGAAACTATGTACTGGATGCCCTTGCTTTATCTGCTAGCACTCTTGAGCCAATGGCTGGCTCCTGGCTCTGGAAATTCTTTGTTGAAATGGTCCCCACCCCATCCATTCTAGACAATGTCACCCACTTTCAGGTCTTCAAGGATGATCAACACATTCTGGCCTTCATGGCCAATGTTGGTATCTTCGAGGACCAGATAGTGGAAGAAAGAGATCACGAAGATACTAGGTAGGGTGAAGAACATGACAGGATCATAGACTTACCAACCAACACCATCCCTAAGGGGATGGTAGTGCTAGAATGAATCTTTGACTTGGACCCTCATGGTTGGGAGAAGATATCATCCTCCCCCAAGTGAGGAAAATTTGAAAAAGTTAACATTGACCAAGCTGGTGAAGAAAAATTGGTACACATTGGCACCTCTTGCTCCCCTAAGGAGAAGGAGAAGATTCTTGCGGTTCTCTGAGAATACATTAATGTAATTGCATGGGGGTATGAGGATTTGAAAACCTATGACACATCCATCATGACCCATACCATCCCACTAAAACCTGATGCTAAGCCCTTCTGGAAAAAGAAAAGACCGATCAACCCACTAATAAAGCCTCTGATCCATCAGGAGGTTCAAACTACTCTCAGCCTAGATTATCTTTCCAATCCGGGACACTACGTGGGTTACCAACCTCGTCCCTCTTAGGAAGAAAAGTGGTGAGATCCATCTTTGCATGGATTTTCTAAATTTAAACAAGGCATATAAGAACAATAATCAACCTCTCCCCTTGTTGGATGAGGTATTACAAATCGTGAATGGATCCCAAATGATGTCCTTCCTGGATAGATACCCCAGGTATAACCAAGTCATGGTTAAGTACAAAGATAGAGAAAAACAAAGTACACCACCAAGTGGGGAACACTTGCATATAGGAGAATTCCCTTTGGCCTAATCAATGTAGGGGCCACATTTCAGAAGGCTATGGACATCACGTTCGAAGGCCTATTAAACCGGTGCATAATCATCTACATGGATGATTTGACCGTCTTTTCCTGGGATAGGCATGATCATTCCGCCCACCTCACCCAAATTTGCAAGAGATGTCGCCATTACAGAATATCCCTCAACCCTAAGAAATCTATATTCAAGGTCACTGAAGGGAATCTGCTCCAGAAAATTTTCTTTGAGAAGGGTATATCCATAAACTCGAAGAGAGTTGAAGTGCTACTGAATCTACAAATGCCTGATAGCAAGAAGGAAATGAGATCTTTCTTCAGGAAGATAAATTTTGTCTGGTGGTTTATCACTAGATTCGCTGAGATAGTGAAGCGACTCAATGAAATGATGAAGGAAGATACAAAGATTGAGTGGAGTCCTGAAGCAAAGCAGGCATTCGCCCAGATTAAGAAAACTATTGTGGATGCCCCAATCTTGGCTAGTCTAGACTATTCCCTCCCTTTTCACATATACTCCTTTGCTTCACCTTATTCTACCATGATAGTTTTGAACCAAAATGTTGAAAGGGAAGAATAACCAATAGCTTTCATGAGCTCCCCTTTTAAGAATGCCAAAGTACGGTATTCACCTTTGGAAAAGAAGGCCTTTTCTCTTGTTCGCGCTGTGAAGAAATTCTGGCATTATATTCTCCGAAGCAAAGTGCACGCTATCATCCTAGACCAAGCTATTAAGTCTCTTCTCTTGCAGAGTGAATTGGGTGAAAGGTAGGGGAAATGGATGGCGATCCTCCAGGAGTATGATTTGGAAATGCAAGCCATAAAGATAGTTCAAGGCCAGGGACTATGTAGAGCAATGGCAAAAGAGACTCCCAACATTGAATGCCAAACATATACATTGGAGTCCATCACTCAAGATCTATGGTATACCAACCTAGTGTACTTATTTTTGAACAATAGATTCCCGGAGGGGCTCCCCCGAAACAAACATCGAGCCCTGTGGCTGAAAAGAACACACTTCATAATCAAAGAAGGAATGCTTTTTCGCAGGAATTATGAAGGGGTATACCTCTGATGCATTGATAGGGACCAAGCTGCAAAAATGATCGATGAATTTCATGGGTAGTTTGGAACTAGGCACGGCTTAGCTGATGCCACTTCCCATCAGATCCTTTGGGCTAGATACTATTGGCCCTATATCTTCAAATATGTCTACATCACATTAGGAGATGCCATACTTGCCAAACAACAACACATCGTGAGCGGAACCCAACCATGCCTTTGTAGCTGGTCTTTGAAGCTAGACCCTTTGCCCAATGGGCATTTGACTTTATCAAAGAAATCAACCCCAATTCATCTTCCAACCATTGGTACATTTTGACTACTACCGATTATTGCACCTGGTGGTCTGAAGTGATTCCTTATAAAAACAACATGGCAGACATAGTTATAAAATTCCTGGAAGAAAACATAGTCACAAGTTTTGGAATACCATTTGCTATAGTATGTGACAATGGTCTGACATTTTCTTCAGCACAATTACATGAATGGACCTATGAGAGGAAGGTCACCTTGAAGTTCTCTAACAACTATTAACCCCAGGGAAATGATGTTGTTGAATCAACCAAAAAAAAATTACTTGAGGTGATCAAACATCTGTTAGAATAGAACCCCTGGGACTGGCACCAAAAGCTGAGATTTTCTCTTTGGGTAGATTGCATCCACATAAAGGCAGCCCTAGGGACATCCCCATTCCATCTGGTTTATGGCTAGAATCTAGTATTCCCTATCAACTTACAGATCCTGATTTTATAGCTCATGCAGGAATTCAGCAATCGGGACAACATTGTGGAAGTTTGACTTTTGAACTTGGTATGAATGGAAGAACAAAGAGACACGGCCCTTGAACATTTTTCATGTCACCAAGTAGTAGTAAAATGATGGTTTGATAGAAGAGCCTAGTATAAGGCCTTTCATATTTTAGACTTAGTTCTCTTGTGGGACAAGGCCCATGAAAAGAAGGGAAAGCACGCTAAGTTTCAGTGGCTCTGGCTTGGACCATACCTGATATCTGAGATCTATGGGGAAAATACTTATCACCTCAACACTATGATCGGAGAAGTCATCCCATTTCCTGTCAATGGGTAGTTTCTCAAGCATTACTTTGAATAAGGTAGGTGGTGATTTTTTCCAAAGTTGTACTATATGTATATTCCTTGCTTGTAAATATCTCTCCTAGTGTTACATGTGGAGTACCTTTTCCTTGTAAATAGTTCTTGCTGGCCACCCTCTGAGGTCACCTTTTCTTTGTGTTTTCATTTTCTTTTGGCTTTTTCATTTTATTTTTGTTTTCTAGGTTCCTAGTAGATTTCCTTCATTTCATAGACCGGTATGCTTTGCATAACATCTAGTGTTTGGAATGATACCTTATGCATTCTAGTGAATTCATAATCTATTGTTAGCATGGTGGAATTTGTCCATGCTCTGGAGTTATTTTATAAGTAAGGGTAAAAGGGGTTGTGGGTAATCTTCCTCAGATTCACATCTTGATAGTCCAGACATTAGTTAACAAAAAATTCAAGAAGCAAGTAATCAGACACCTTGAGGGAAGATCGGTTGCATTGGCCAGTTGACCAAGTTTGAAAATCATTAAAATATCCCAGATCTGGAAATTTCTCTCCTATTTGGTAATCTAAAGTGGATGGAAAGGTGAAAGAAGTACCACCGTTAAACTTAGCTAAGATTAAGGTTCATGGTGAAAGAAGTACCGCCTTTCTATCTAGAAAAGAAAAGAAAAGAAAAGAGAGAACTGAAGAATGGAGGATTTCAGTATCTGGGGGAAACGTGCAAGGTATGAAGACTTTGGTTCAATTTTCTTAGTACCTCCTCTCTGCTTCTCCCAGAGGTCATCAAATTGTTTTTCTTTCAAAGCACACACCTCATGACAGACGAAAGACCTAAAGATTGAATTGTTGATGGACTAGATTTTCTCAGACACCTCACACTTTGCATGCAGAATGCTCCAGGTAAAGATTTATTTTGGTTTTGCTAATCAGAGGTTCTGAAGTTCTCAAATGTGCTAAGGCATTCATCCTAGATAGTCACAATTTATTATGCCCTGCATACCCATCCCTACATTTTGTAGGAAAAATGTTGGGTCCCCCTTTTTCATTTTGGCTTTGGCTCTTTTCTTTGCTTTCTTGTTTTTCTTTGTTTTCCCTCTGGGCTTCGCTTCCACGAGGGTTGTCTTTATTTTTGCTTTTGTCTTCTTATGTCTCTGGGACCCGGTCCTAGAGTTTGTTTTTTCTTTTGAGAGACGGATTCTGGACTCTAGGATTCTCTGCCATCATGTCTTCTTTTGCGAGAAGGTATGGTTGCATGGAATCCCCGAGCCTGGAGTCTGGAGGTTTACTTGTTCCAGAGTTTGTAGAAAGAATGAAACACATTTTTACCCTAGCAGGATAAATAGAAGTCACCCATTGTTTTCACATTTACCGTGATTAAAATACTTAGAGCACTCAGGGCAATTTTAAGGTGATTAAACAAAAAATTACTCCCTGTGCTTGGTGGTTAATTGAATAGTGGTTTGCGGTGCTAGTGCATGGTCATTCAAAGGTGAAGTTGTTGCAGAGCACTTCCGATACTCATCCCTCTTGCTTCCATCATGTTCCCAGGTAGGCCTTTAGCTCTTCTCTCTCTGGTTCCTAGTTTTCTGGTTTTTGTTTGTCTTCTTTGTTTTGTTTTCTTTCATTTTGCTTTCTTTCTCGCCTTTGGTTCTACTTTTCTGTCACCTCCTGTTGGTGGGTTGGCTCTACCAAAGTGTTGTCCTCCCTCTATGTAGTTGTAATTTAGTATATAAGTTGTATATTTTTGTAGAGTAGCTATTAGAGGTCTTTGTATATTTTGTACATCATGTAAGTTTGTGTAAATAAGTGTATATATGTCATTTGTCTTGTGATCAGCCTGTGAGTTGTGCTTCAGCCCCTGTTGTGCTTTGATCCTCTGCACATTAAGTGTATATTTCCTATATATCCTTCTATTATGTCAAGATCACTATGCTTTGTCACGTCTTAACCACTCTATCAAGCTCGTTTGAGATGTATTTTCCACGGTTTGAACTTGGCACCTCGCTGGTTCGAATCATGGTAGCTTTCTCTCTCCTTTGTCATGTCATTTTAATGGTGGGATTAATTTCAAATGAGCAGGCATTCAAATCCCATCCCATCTGGAATTTACTCCCCCCATGTCAGCCCACTTGTCATCATTAACTTCATTACGCCGCATGTCACTTGGCCATGTGATGAACCATGTCAGCCAAGTATGGCTTCCTATTGGTCACGTTGACAATGGCTAATTCTTCAAAAATTTGGGCGTTGAGAGGCCCCAGGATATTCATTCCATTTTTTTCACTTAACCCAATGCCTCAGAGCCCCCAGGTATTTACCAGAATCCAACTCATGTTTGCCTTAATACCCCAAGATTTTGATGGATGCTAAGGCTTTTTGGATAGGTGTGAAATGGTGATGAATTCCCTAGAATCTGTAAAGTTATTTTTATTATATCATGTAGTGACGGTTCTCTAGTCTTGTAGGTTGTAGATTGTTTGATCAAGATGTCTGAAGTGATCACTCCTCCTAATAGACCAGAGCTTCCTACTACCTCCACTTGGGCAGCTACAAAGACCAAGGCTGAAAAGATGCTAGCCAAGCTACCAGTGACTTCCAAATAACCGAAGGAGGGCATTCTCATAGGTTCCAAGGTGGAATCCAAGGTGCAAGAAATAATAGACACAGAGCTCATAATTTGGGCTGAAATGTAGGGCTTAGTTCAAGCCATATACTTTTTGAAGGTCAACGGAGATAATATGGCTATCCACTTGGCCACCTCTAGAATTATTAAGGCTGCAAATTTTCCTTGCTCGGTGCAATCACCAGAGTTGATACTTCAGCTGGAAACACTCTATAATGCCCCCAATCAGACCATTTTTCTCACCAATCCTCGGCCATTATAGTATCAGGCGACTATCGTCAATCTGGACGCGGGAACTTTTGCTTCAGGGATGGGGATCCCTCAATTCAAGGGATCCGTCATTCTTACCTAAGCCAAATCATTAGAAGAGTTTGAGGGAGCTTCTCTCCTTTCCCAAAAATATCTCAACTCTTAGTGGCTGAAGTCCATGAAGAGGGACCATAAAAAGATGAAGCTGGAGATTCCTGTGGGGATTTTAAAGAGCCCATTTAGGCGGGCATTATATTTTTGTGCTAGATCTTTGGACAACCCCATGCCTGGGATTTCTCGGCATGGATGTACTACTTTCTCTACTACATCACCACCCACAACCAGACCTTCAATTGGGAAGCTATCATAGCCAACCATGTGGACTCGCAGTTGAAAGGCATCCTCCAGAATTCAAAGTTTCACATGACATCTTATGTACTATGGGCACTGGCCCAACAAAGACCAACTTTTCTAGGTTTGCAAGCAATGGGCATTCTTGGGAATAGGCTGGGCTAGTTTACACCATGGGATCATTATCCCCAGATCCAGTGGGAACTCAGTTTCCCAAATTTTTGCAGGGTAAATGATGCCTTCATTTACCAAAATGCTTTGACACTTACTCAGGATTCTAGATACTGATTATCGCAAGAGGCGATGAACCTGGTGAGCACCTACAGGAATTACTTTCTTCAATTTTAGTAGCATATGTATATTCAGGTGATTGACATCTCTAGGAAACCCTATCTTCTTCCCCGATATTGTGGGGATAGAATCATTCTTTAAGAATTCTATCGACAGTTTCTAGAGCTGCACACCCTCTTCACATTTAAGAAGGTCACCAACGTTCCATTCCCAATTTCTTGCTGGAACTATTCTTGTAGTCTGGTCATAGAAAAGGAGGTAGATAATGAGCTGAAGAGTCTGGGGTTGGTGGAATTCCACCACACCAGAAACAATTTTGATCCACTAGCAAAGATATGTTTGGCACTTCCCCGGGCATCCCCACCACATGTAGCAGATATTGAAGATTTTTGGGTAGATTGCCAAGATATTTTTGATCTCTAGGCCCACCAACATTCATAGATGTCCAAAGTCCTAATGAAAGTACTTGATCTTTAGGATTTCTTGAAGGGTTTCTCAGATGACGGGCCGCTGGAGGACCCATTGTATAAAGAGAAGGGGTTAGACAAATTGGATCTCCCTCTAGTGGATTGGGCCACCCCAGAAGATTTAACAATCGAGGGAGTATGCCACCCCATTATAGAAGCCCGTCATAATTATTTTGCAAGGGTGTGTCCGAAGAGCACCTGGAAGGCACAAATCATTTGAAGGTCCACCCCGACCTCCGGAGCTGCAGGGCCCAGCACAAGAAAGGGGAAGGAGAAAGAAAATACCCCAACCAAGGTACCTCCTCAGGGCCTAACCCCCATAATGGCATAGCTACAAAAACAAATGGATTCAGTGAGGATAGCAAGCCAAAATATTAGCACACAACTTTCCTAGGGCCTCCTTGCAACTTTGGTAGCATCTGCTCGCCCGGCGGGATCCCCGTCATTGGCCGCAATGATGAGTAGGAAGGATTTTTCTGAGGTGGAGTCTACAAGCATTTTGGATACCGGGGTCCAAATACTAGGGAAGAAGAGGTAGAAGGTGAAACCCACCCCAAGCATAGATGAGGGCTCCAGTATGCCCATCTTTCTCCTGGTTGATATCAGTTTGGATTCCCCTGAACTTGAGAATATTTTTGATTCCTCTCCCCCACATAACAATTTTGATGATTTCTTCAGGGTAGATGAACTCATGAACCTTCATGAGGATGTAGATCACACAGTAGAGGAGATAGCCACCCAAGAAAAGGAGGATATCCCCACAAAAGAGGAAGTCCCAGAATAGGAAGCTACTATGGAGAAGGAAGTCTAGGAGGAGGTGCCAAAGGAGCCCGAACGGGAGAAGACACCGGTCCAAGAGATCAAGGACAAACCAAGGCAAACCAAAGATGAGAAACTGATGATTGGGGAAACCGGACCCATGGGATTAACCATACCCCCAGTCATCACGCTCAAAATGCCTTCAGTTACTCTGGGTTACCAAATGCCCCGGAGCACATTCGGTGAGGTAATCACGGCGGCCCAAACTCTGAACCTTGTCTCGATACCTCAGTCGTCCCAAGAAAATGTTCCAATGGAGGAATATATCACGGTAGAGGAAGCCGATGAGGCCAAAGAACACCAATAGTAGAATGATGGGGGAATTCTATGAGGCCTCACCCTAGACCCATCATAGCTTTTCCATTATCTTTATGGTAGACCTAGTAATTGGCTTAAGTTATGATTAATTAAGAAGATTTTTACCCTCATGACAAGGTTCGATTATAGTAGATATGAATACATTAAATTTTATGATTCTTTCTATACTCATAATGTTAACCCTGTGATACATTAGGAATAACATTTTGATGATTGATTTAGCTGATTACTAAGTTGTCACAATTCAGATATAAATATATGCTGATATGAGTTGTTTAGGAAAATGATTAATCACAATTTGAATTATTTTTGCGATGTGAAATTTTGTGAAGGTTAAAGGTTAGGTGATGAAGTATATTGATGAATCTTTAGGACATTATTATGAGAATTGCTTGATGATTTGGTTACTTGATAAATGATTTCAAATTGACAAAATTAATTCTTATGTAAATTAGTTAAAACTACATCGTGATCTATATAGATCTGGAATGATTAGTGTAACATTTGAGTTAATGAGATTATGTTCCCCTGATCCAATTTACATTTGTTCATTTGAAAGTAATGATTAAAGTGACAATAAAAATTATGTTGAAGGATTATAGAGACTAAACGAATGTACCTCATGTGATAGATAATTTAATGTTAATGTTGATTCTGCATCTTGAATTTTGATGATTATACTTCTTGAGGTTACTGATGTTTAAATTGAGTGTGCGGGAATAATGGCCATGGAATTTTTTGGAGAATCATGACTAACCCCTATGTGAATCTTGTAAAGCCAAGGTTGCATCTATTGAAGAGACAAAACCTCATTATAATGTATTTTCCTTCGTGTAGTGTATGGTGTGTATTTTATCTGCATTTGCATTCATTGAAATTATGAGATTTACAAGTGGACTTGCCAAGTGTGTTGTGATGTGTTATGTAGTGCCAATTGGCACACTTGTTGTAAAAATGATGTGTCATGGCATGTCCGCTTGGAAAGCTTGAGGACCCACCTTTCCCACTAGGTACCTAGCTCTACTTCCTATAAGGACCACTTGGTTTGTGAGCCCAAGGTGGAGTCATATCCATTGAAATTCGTATGTAATCTTAACTGGGGTTTTTGAGGGGTTATATGGCCACCTAGGGTTGAATTTAGCCTATATTTGACTAKCCCACTTCATATACCTATGGGTTAGGGGACTTTTTGACCATAGGATACCTTATTTAGGCCTTGGGAAGCCTCCAAAAAGTTACTTATCCAAGATGGCCGAAAATCATAATGGGAAGCATGCCTTGGGAAGAACACTTTCATTAAGAGGACAAACCTTGTCTACTTTTCATGCCACTATCATTTAAGGAACCTTTATTCTTGTAATGTGTGAGGGTTTGGGAAGAGTGACCAATAGGAGATCACACTTCCTCCAAGGATTGGAAGAATGGGAGGATTTATATTATAGAGGGGAAATTGGGAGATATCTCTCTCAATCACCCACTCTCTAACTCTAGAGACTACTAAGGAATTTGGGAGAAAAGGAAGGAGGAACAAAAGGGAAGGGCTCTACTTCAGTTTTCATTACCATAAATTCTAATGCAAGGTTGGTAGTTCTCAAGATTTACACTTCTCCTTCATGGTGTCTTTCTTATGGCTTCCATGAAAGATTGAAGAAAGATAGTTCTTATTTATGTTGCATTGTGTATGTTCTTGCTGGTATGCTGATTTTGTAGTATGAAGCATTGACATGTGAAGTAAAAATTTGCATGTATTTTCTCTTATCTTTTTGTGTGTTGTTTAAGGGATTATTGTTCAAGGCCTCACTCACCCTTGGGAGGGAGGAGTGGCCTTATGGGTGAAGGGAGTTTGACAGCCCTCTTGGTGTAGAGTCTCTCTCCTTGGGAGAGAGGGATGCACCATGGATTATGGGGTCCATGGTAGGCTAGCAACATTGATATGCTTTGGGGTCATAAGGGTTTTATTTTCTTAGGGGTCAGATGGGATTTAGCCATGTTTGGCTTTTTTGATTTGGGGTGTGAAGAGGAGTTATGTTGCTTTTGTATGTAAAAATTATTGCCTTGTTGAAGGCTTGCATTTTCATCTCTAGCCTTGTCTCCTAATGGGTACTTGGTCCAGCTTCACCCTTAGGAAGCTTTATTTCAAGCTCCTTGTGTTAGCCATGGGAGGGTGTTCTATGTGTACACTATGTTGTGTTTATGTGTCATTTGGCTTCATGCATACCTGGATTAGCAATGGTTCTCCTAGCTCAGGGGTGGTCTTGTATAGGCCTCGACTGGGAGGTGAGCTTCCCATGGCCATCCTACAAAGCTTTCTTTTTTAGGTTTTTCTTGAGTATGAAAGGATGAAGTTTCTGTTTTGAAATTGAAAGAGAAATAAAAATTAAAGGACTAATTTAGGTGACAAGCCTGAATAAATTTTTTCTATTCAAAGTATACTCTCATGAACATGTGAATGTATGAAGAGAAAAGTTGTAAATAAAGGTTGATTTGATCCTCTTGTATGTAGATACAAGCATTAGATGCATTCCAAAGTATTTCTTATCAATAATAGATATTTCATTGTATGTAAACTTTCTGCAATTATAAAAGAAATATGTGGTTGTTACACGAACTTGTGAAAATATGAAAAGAATTCTAATATTGTAAATGCTTATTTTCTAATAAATGAATTAGTCATATTTCTGAATTTTAGCTTCAAGCCTATGTAAATCATATTGTTTAAGTTTAGTTTACATTTGCAAAAGTAAATAGGGCTTCTTAGATTTAAGAAGTTTTCAATAAATGCAGATTATAACATATTTTGTGTTTAAAAATAAAAAGCTGAAATGTAAGATGAAACTAGAACAGAAGAGTATTCTGGCTTATAAAGTATTTTAATTTTGACAGACATCTATCTCCTATTTCTGTTTGAATAGGCACCTATTTGTTTAATAGAGTAACTTTGTTGTGTCTGCCCAGTAGTGGATTTCTGGGCATGACATTCTAGTATCAGAGCGAAGTTTACAGCTCTAGGACCTTATCAATTCCTTGCGTATTTTATTCTAATTTAGTATGAATATAAAAAAAAAAAATTCTAAACAGTACCCCAAAAATTTTAGTGAATACTGTAAATACTCTTACAGTAAAATATATATATACAATGTACAAGCATTGTCTTGTTATAAATTATACAAATGAATTTATGTGCATTATAAATTCTGCTGTAGGAAATAGTGAGTTTATTTAGTAATGAAACAGCTGAGATTAAATATTTCTCTATAACATGATCATACTGTATTAAACTTGCATATGTGATAAAAAGGAAAATATATGAATAAAAATAAATAAAAATAAAAAACAACCACAAATTTCATGTAACTAACTCAAAAATAAATCATGAAGAACTCATAGTGCTTTTAGTAAATAAAGAAAGCTTGATCTTTAAAAAAAAATATACCTAGAATTTAAACAGTAAATGGGTAATAACTGGATTAAAAAAAAAGGGAAATCTGGACATAAATCCTTCAACTATAATGTTGCAAACACACAGAAGTAAATGTGTGTATATGTACTCACCTCTGGTGAGTAAATATACACACATACACTCTTGTGTATACCTCTTCACTCCCTCCTCCATGAAACCTGCAACCAAAACTAAAAGGATAAAACAAAACCCTAGTTGTCGTCGGCTCCTCTATTGTCAAAAATGTATGAAGGAAATCATATATTAAGAGCAAGTAAAATTTTAGGGCACGCTGAATACCTAGATTAGGGCACACATATTTTCCATTTATTAATAAAATAAATGCACAGAATTTCATTTTCATTTTTACAAACCCTTGAACATTCAATAATATTGAATCTCACTTTATTGAATCGTTCTTTTCAATTTTAAAATTTTGAATTTCATGATTATTTGAAGAGGCTCTTTTGGTCAGAATTGTTGGCAAGTTCTTTCAAAATAGGTTGTATGAGGGAGAAGATTTATTGGGGAGATCCATTATATTTTATTGCTATAAATGAGGAGAAACTATAGAGAAGCCTCCCTTGTCATCAGCATTATGAATGGCCATACTTGAAGCCCATGTGGGGGCATCTTGTTGTGTTGTGTTGTATGGGTCACATTATGTTAGGGCATTGTAAAACTAATCTATGATCTTATTGCATAGATATTATGTTATTGTCAACAAATATAATAGGAAGTTGGTATAAAATAGGGATTCATAGAGTGACAAATGATACTTTCAGCTTAATATTGGACTTATACTCTTGATATCAAAATTCATAGGGGTCAAAATCTAGAATGATGTTAGAATACATATGATTTATGTTATCGGGAAGATGTCCCATTCTTTTTGTGCAATCCTTGTGACCTCAGAACCAACATTGGTGTGTTAGAAGAATTACCCTGTGTGATCTTGTTGCTAGAAGAAGATATGGTAACTATGTAGAATAATATTAGGTTGTGATGTTTGGATAGACAGTTCAATCATACAAAGCTTATACTTTTAAATGTTAGAATTGATTGAAATAAGGTAAAACATAGCCTTAACAAGTATCAAAGTTATAAATCCTCTTTGTATGGAATCAATGTTTCAAATTTATCCAATGAACTAAACTAGATGTCAACCCTGGAACTTTAACCCTAAGTTGGGTAACTTCTAGGAGGAATTTCATGCCTAGGGGGGGAGGATGTGAGGCCTCACCCTAGACCCATCATATCTTTTCCATTATCTTTATGGTAGACCTATTAATTGGCTTAAGTTATGATTAATTAAGAAGATTTTTACCCTCATGACAAGGTTCAATTACAGTAGATATGAATACATTACATTTTATGATGCTTTCTATACTCACAATGTTATCCCTGTGATACATTAGGAATGACATTTTGATGATTGATTTAGCTGATTACTAAGTTGTCACAATTCAGATATAAATATATGCTGATATGAGTTGTTTAGGAAAATGATTAATCACAATTTGAATTATTGTTGCGATGTGAAATTTTGTGAAGGTTAAAGGTTAGGTGATGAAGTATATTGATGAATCTTCAGGACATTATTATGAGAATTTCTTGATGATTTGGTTACTTGGTAAATGATTTTAAATTGACAAAATTAATGCTTATGTAAATTGGTTAAAACTACATCATGATTTATATAGATCTGGAATGATTAGTGTAACATTTGAGTTAATGAGATTATGTTCCCTTGATCCAATTTACATTTGTTCATTTGAAAGTAATGATTAAAGTGACAATAAAAATTATGATGAAGGATTATAGAGACTAAAATAATGTACCTCATGTGATAGACAATTTAATGTTAATGTTGGTTCTGCATCTTGAATTTTGATGATTATACTTGAGGTTACTGATGTTTAAATTGAGTGTGCAGGAATAATGGCCATGGAATTTTTCAGAGAATCATGACTAACCCCTATGTGAATCCAGTAAATCCAAGGTTTCATCTATTGAAGAGACAAAACCTCATTGTAATGTATTTTCCTTCATGTAGTGTATGGTGTGTATTTTATCTGTATTTGCATTCATTGAAATTATGAGATTTACAAGTGGACTTGCCAAGTGTGTTGTGATGTGATATGTAGTGCCAATTGGCACACTTGTTATAAAAATGATGTGTCATGGCATGTCCACTTGGAGAGCTTGAGGACCGACCTTTACCACTAGGTACCTAGCTCTACTTCCTATAAGGACCACTTGGTTTTTGAGCCCAAGGTGGAGTCATATCCATTGAAATTCGTATGTAATCTTAACTGAGGTTTTTGAGGGGTTATATGGCCACCTAGGGTTGAATTTAGCCTATATTTGACTAGCCCACTTCATATACCTATGGGTTAGGGGACTTTTTGACCATAGGATACCTTATTTAGGCCTTGGGAAGCCT
>MU227578.1:5327301-5338406 GCA_018584345.1 Thuja plicata | reverse complement strand
GAAGAATGGGAGGATTTTGATTATAGAGGGGAAATTGGGAGATATCTCTCTCAATCACCCACTCTCTAACTCTAGAGACTACTAAGGAATTTAGGAGAAAAGGAAGGAGGAACAAAAGGGAAGGGCTGTACTTCAGTTTTCATTTCCATAACTTCTAATGCAAGGTTGGTAGTTCTCAAGCTTTACACTTCTCCTTCATGGTGTCTTTCTTATGGCTTCCACGAAAGATTGAAGAAAGATAGTTCTTGTTTATGCTGCATTGTGTATGTTCTTGCTAGTATGATGATTTTGTAGTATGAAGTGTTGACATGTGAAGTAAAAATTTGCATGTATTTTCTCTTATCTTTTTGTGTGTTGTTTAAGGGATTCTTGTTCAAGGCCTCACTCACCCTTGGGAGGGAAGAGTGGCCTTATGGGTGAAAGGAGTTTGACAGCCCTCTTGGTGTAGAGTCTCTCTCCTTGGGAGAGAGGGATGCACCATGGATTATGGGGTCCATGGTAGGCTAGCAGCATTGATATGCTTGGGGGTCATAAGGGTTTTATTTTCTTGGGGGTCATAAGGGATTTAGCTATGTTTGGCTGTTTTGATTTGTGGTGTGAAGAGGAGTTATGTTTCTTTTGTATGTAAAAATTATTACCTTGTTGAAGGCTTGCATTTTCATCTCTAGCCTTGTCTCCCAATGGGTACTTGGTCCAAATTCACCCTTAGGAAGCTTTATTTCAAGCTCCTTGTGTTAGCCATGGGAGGGTGTTCTATGTGTACATTATGTTGTGTTTGTGTGTCATTTGGCTTCATGCATACCTGGATTAGCAATGGTTCTCCTAGCTCGGGGGTGGTCTTGTAAAGGCCTAGGCTGGGAGGTGAGATTCCCATGGCCATCCTACAAAGCTTTCTTTTGCAGGTTTTGCTTGAGTATGAAAGGATGAAGTTGTTGTTTTGAAATTGAAAGAGAAATAAAAATTAAAGGACTAATTTAGGTGACAATCCTAATGAAATTTGTTTTATTCAAAGTATACTCTCATGAACTTGTTCATGTATGAAGAGAAAAGTTGTAAATAAAGGTTGATTTGATCCTCTTGTATGAAGATACTAGCATTAGGTGCATTCCAAAGTATTTCTTATCAAGAATAAATATTTCATTGTATGTAAAATTTCTGCAATTATAAAAGAAATATGTGGTTGTTACATGAACTTGTGAAAATATGAAAAGAATTCTAATATTGTAAATTCTTATTTTCTAGTAAATGAATTAGTCATATTTCTAAATTTTAACTTCAAGCCTATGTAAATCATATTGTTTAAGTTTAGTTTACATTTGCAAAAGTAAAGAGATCTAAGTAAATAGGGCTTCTTAGATTTAAGAAGTTTTCAAAAAATGCACATTATAACATATTTTTGTGTTTAAAAATAAAAAGCTAAAATGTAAGAT
Source organism: Thuja plicata (assembly GCA_018584345.1). Taxonomy (NCBI): domain Eukaryota; kingdom Viridiplantae; phylum Streptophyta; class Pinopsida; order Cupressales; family Cupressaceae; genus Thuja; species Thuja plicata. Next base: position 5,336,976 of record MU227578.1, on the reverse strand, counting down.
GAAACTAGAACAAAAGAGTATTTTGGCTTATAAAAAATCTTAATTTTGATAGACATCTATGTCCTATTCCTGTTTGAATAGGTACCTATTTGTTTAATATAGTAGCTTTGTTGTGTTTGCCCAGTAGTGGATTTCTGGGCATGACAAATTCTCGAAGATATAAATGTTGGATCAACTGATGCTGAGAAGGACAAAGAAAGCCCCAGGGATACATGTGGTATTGATGCCGATAGAGAAGAAACCCTAGATATCACAAAAGAGGACACCAACATGGTGAAGAACACTAAGGCCTCCAGAGAATAGGAGAAGGAACATGAACAAGAAAAAGAGAAAGAGCCTGATGACAATGTTGATTCTGGGAATGCGCCGCCAGATTCTGAAGGGAATTTTGATGCCCATGTCCTAGTAGCAAAGCCACCCCAGCTACCCTAATGGATGGTGGAATCAAGGAAGAGAAAGGCCCCGATGGTAGCGATAGGCGTTCCGCTCTCCCTGGATGAGATGATGGCCCAAAATGCAGAGGCCAAAAAGCCTAAGAAGGCTCAGACGGTCCATACCCGCTTGACTGGTCCAATAGGAAGTACAGTTGTGGAAATTGCAACACCTCCCCTAGATGTAGATGTAGTGGTTGTAAGGACCAAAGATTATACTATAACAGAAGTGGCATTGGGAAGGAGAGACAAGAAGGGTGAATTAGACCTGGTGAGGGAGGCCACCAAGGTAGTGGAGGCCTGATACAATAAACAGAGCTAGAAGTTGAAGGAGGAAAATGAGACCAATGTGAATCTCCTCGCACTTCTGGTAGAACTTACGTAGCTCCTAGTCAAGGTCCACCCATAAGCTTCTACCTCTAGATTACCGCTTGCGCAGGATGATGTAGATTCTTTAAGGGCCATAAAGAAGAAGGCCTAGGCTATGGATGGATGGGTCATCAAACAAATAGCCACCCTAAGGCAATTTTTGGTGGTGTCACTCCCAGATCTCTATCAGATCAACATTCTCCTTAGTCGGGTGAATGCCTCTGCTATCATGTGGGAACAAGACTTATAAAAGTACAAAAGATAGAAGGCCGAGTTGGATGAATTTTTCAATGCCAGAGAAGAAACCGTCACAGAGGTAGGAATTGTGGGAGATGAATCATATGATTCTCTCCAGGCCCAGTAGTCAAGACTTGGCCTCAAAATCAAGGTATGCAAGGAACTAGTTAAGGCCCTAAAAGAGAAGGTGACCATGGACCAATATCCTTTGGGCCTATTACAAGCATTTGTGGTAGGGCTATCACAAGTCAACCCCTTCACCACCAAGACATGTACCTGAGAGGACTATGTCCTCAGAAAGTATGACGAGCAGATGGAGTCCCTGTATCAGTCTGTCGAGGACTTTAACAAGGGAAGGTTATCAAGATTATCCAAGATGATGATCCAGGCACATGATGCCATGAAAATGGTAACTGAATTCTGGGATGGGGCCAGACAAGTCAAAGAGAAGCTGGAGTTTGTCCGTGACCGATGGGATAGCATCAAGGATATAGATGAAGATGACATAAGCCAAGTTTTAGAAGCATTTAAAAATAGTAAGGAGAAATAAGGTCCTCTGAAGTCTGTAGATTTTCATTAGCCGAGCATATTTTGTATTCATTATTCTTTGAGTGTAAGCTCCGAGATCCCAGAGTCCCAATTCCATAGTTTTTTATTCTTTTGATGATCTGCATCCCGGTTCCCTGGAGCCGACCGGTCATTGTCAGACAATTAATAAGGGTGTCAGAAATTAGGTGACCCCAACAAGGCATGTCAACTCAAGGCAGGTGGTCTTCCCAAGGTGCCGCTCCAACATAACACCTGGCACATCAGAGATAGTAAGCCACTTTTTCATTAATGAGACATGTAGCCTCGATCCACGGGGGATCAAATTTCTTCTATTTTCCCTCTAGCTCTCTTCTCGAGGCCAATTCTTCCATACCTCCTTTTTTGTTTCATTTTTTTGACATGTCAGACCTCCATTATTTTTGATGTTGTTGTAGCATGGTGTAGGTAGTACCAGCCACTAGAAAGTGTGTTTTATTGATTAAGTGATAAGATAGGTTAGGTTAATTTTAGGGAAAATAGGGAAAATTTGTGTATAAATAACATGTCCGACCTCATTCCAAGGGTCAGAAAAATTGATGATTTTGCAGTCCATAGCTATAACATTTTAGATTTTCATTTCTACCAGTTGTAGAGCTCAATGCTCCTTAGTTCTTAGAAGTTCAGTAGATAGATGCTCCCTTGGAGCCATTGTTGATGTACTCACCAGTGATGCTGGAAAACCATTAATGAAGAAGGAAGGATTCTCACAATGTTGTTGTTGGTCTCTTGATCTTTGAGTTAATACTTTTTTGTGCTATATGTTTCTTATGTCCCTTGCTCTAATATTTTAAGTAGATTAACAACCTCCTTTTCCCTCGCTATTGAATATATATGAACTGATGGTTTTGTGTGTATTCAGTATTTTAGTGTAGCATGTTAGAGCATGGTTGATGTTTTAAATATATTTGCATGACTATAGGTAGATGGAATACTTCTAACCCTGGCATATATTTTGAATTTTGTTTGGTTAACTAACGAATGCTTGCAGGAAACCCCACTTACCTAAATCCCCAGAGAAGATGAGCCGAGATAACTAGCTATCCCCTTGAACAAAATAGTCACACTCCCAACTAAGCTCCAGCATGATCAAGACCTGACTCTCATGTGCTTGAAGGCCTGGAGAATCTCAATTCTCTAGACAACCTTTACAGGTGCAGTTGGCTGGTACCTCGGTACCTGGTGACAACTTACACCTGTTGGCGGACCCGGTCACAAACCCCTGTCAATAGGAGTAAGGTGAAATCTCCTAATTGTGGCACAACTGAATAACATTGGTCTCAAGGTAGAATTCATGAATGGTAAGTTCAAGCTCCTCGATGGTAAAGGAAACCTAGTCAAAACTGGCAAGCAAACAAAAGGTAATCTATTTTATCTTGATCTCAATGAAAGTTCATGTTTTATTTCACAAGTAGAAGAAAGATGGTTATGGCATAAAAGGCTATGTCATGTGAACTTTCATAACCTATTTAACATAAGAAAGAACAAAAGAGTAAGAGGTATTCATGTTTTAAAGAAACTTGAATTGGCAACATGCAAACAATGCCAAATTGGGAAAATGAGCAAATCTAGTTTCAAGAGAAAAAACTATAATACTAAAGAAGTATTGGAATTGGTACATACTGATCTATGTGGACCAAGTGGGACAATAAGTTACACTAGAGAGAAATATTTCATTCTATTTTTTGATGATCATTCCAGAATGATGACTATTATGTTTCTCAGAGAAAAATCAGAAGCTTTTCAAAAATTCAAATGGTACCTTGCTAGAGTTGAAAAGGAAATAAGAAAGAAACTGAAGTGCCTAAGATCTAATAGAGGAGGAGAATTCATTTCTAATGAATTAAATGAATTTTTCAATGAAAGAGGAATCAAGAGACAAGTAGCTGCCTCTGGTATACCACAACAAAATGGTATAGCAGAAAGAAGAAAGAGATCCATCATGGGTTGTGGAAGAACCTTAATGATTGAAAATAATGTTTCTAGCAAATACATGAAGGAAGCCATAAACACTGCAATTCACACCTTGAACATAGTTCAACTAAAGAAAGGTACTAAGAAGACACCTTTTGAATTAAGGTATGGCTATAAACCTAATGTTCATTATTACAAATTATTTGGAAGTAGATGTTACATCTTAAAGGAAGCAAGAAATGGAAAATTTGATGTAAAAGGAGATGAAGGCACATTCCTAGGCTACTCCTGTAAAACAAAAGCATATAAATTCTTGAATCTTGTTACTCATAAATTCATAGAGAGTGTACATGTAAAGATTGATGAGTTTGCAGAAAGATGTGAAGAACAAAGAAGTAAAGAGCCCGAGAACTACAAAAGCTTTGTGTACTATGAACCTGATACTATACCTAAGACACAAGCAATGGTAATTAGACACTAATATTTTCAACCATTGAATTCAGCAGTACAAATTGTACAACCCAAGCTGCTAACAGAGGGAACCGAGTCTCAGATAGAAGAAACTAAGTCACAGACAATGACACCCAAGTCTCAGACAGTGGAACTCGAGCATCAAATAGAATATTTGAACATGGTGAACATAGTGGAGCAAGCCCAAAATCAAGAATGAAGGATCCTATACTTTCCAAATATGTCAGAAGGCATCATGCACTTGAGAAAATAATTAGAGATTAGACAGAAGGTATAATGACAAGGAACAAAATTAAAGGTACATATTTGCTTAGTGAAATTGAACCTAGATCTATCAATGATACATTGAATGATGAAATTTGGATAGAAGCAATGAATGAAGAAATTGAGAAGATAGAAAAGAATAAAACCTAGACTCTTGTACCTAGACCAAAAGACAAGAATGTAATTGGTACTAAGTGGGTTTTTAGAAGCAAGATGAATGAAAAATGTGAAGTTTCTAGAAATAAAGCCAGATTGGTATGTAAAGGATATGCTCAAGAAGAGGGTATTGATTATGGAGAAACTTTTGCTCCTGTTGCAAGACTTGAAGGAGTCAAAACTCTTTTGGCATATGCTACACACAAAGGATACAAGGTATATCAAATGGATGTAAAGTCTGAATTCTTGAATGAAATCCTAGAAGAAGAAGTCTATATTGAGAAACTTTAAGACTTTATAGATCCTAATAAGAGGAATATGGTATGAAAAATACACAAAGCCTTGTATGGACTAAAGCAAGCTCCCAGAGCTTGGTATGAAAGACTACATGGTTACCTAGTAAGTATTGGATTTCAGAGAACTAATGATAATAATAGCTTGTACATCAAATAAGGCTCTAAAGACAAGATACAATTAACAGAGATATTTGTTGATGATATATTTTTCACTGGATATGATGATTTATGCAAAGCATTCTCTATAGCTATGAGTAAGGAATTTGAGATGTCTATGTTTGGTGAAAGAAATTGCTTTGTTGGTTTACAAGTCCATCAAATGAAGGATGGTATCTAAATTACTTAGTCAAAATACATTAAAGAAATACTGAAGAAATTTGGAATGGAAGATTCCAGACCAGTTGGGACACCTATGTCTACTGGACATAAGTTGTCTAAGGATGATGATTCAGAGGAGGTAAATCAGACTACGTAAAGGGCCATGATTGGTAAACTACAATATCTTGTTCACACTAGACCTGATATTGCATTAGAAATTGGTATGGTTGCAAGGTTTTCAGCTAATCCTAGAGAAAATCATTTGATGGCTATCAAAAGGATTATGAGATATCTTAAAGGTACTAGGGATTATGGATTATGGTATAAGAAAGGAGGAAAATTTGAATTGAGGACTTTTACTACTGCTGATTAAGCAGGAAATGTTGATGACAGGAAGAACACAAGTGGTGGAGCATTCATTCTTGGAAAGAGGTTAGTCTCCTAGACTAGTAAGAAACAAAACTACATTTCTCAGTCTAGTAAGAAATGATATGATGTAGTTACCACTATATTTCATGATATGATGCATAAAACAATGGAAGATTATGTGCATGACACTTTGGCTAAGAGCATGCACCGAAATAAACATCTTGTTGATCTAGGTCCTATCTTAGATCGTATGGAATAATTTAATCTATGACTCAATCCTAAGAAATGTGAATTTGGCATAACATCTGGTAAGCTACTTGGCTATATCATCTCTGCCAAAGGTATTGAAGTAGATCCTGGAAAAGTACAAGCTATTCTGGAAATGCTGCCACCTAAAAATATCAGACAAATGAGAGGAATTCAAGGCCGACTGTAGTCTATCTGGCATTTTATCTCTCAACTGGAGGACAAGTCACAACCATTTACCAAGACTTTTCACAAGGGTGTGACTTATCAATCGAATAAAGAATGTGATGAAGGGTTCACGTAAATCAAGCAGTATCTTGCAAACCCACCAATCTTGGTGCCTCCCATTCATGGGAAGCCACTTATACTTTACATATCTATTATGGATACATCATTGGGTATCCTATTGGCTCAAGAAGATCAGCACAAGAAAGAAAGGGCTATTTATTACATTAGTCAGACTCTAGTCTCATATGAAATAAAATACTCTACTATAGAGAAGGCTTTCCTTGCAGTGGTGTTTGCTTCACAAAAATTGTGACATTGTATGTTGGCTCATACAACATGTCTAATTGCTAAAATTGACCCTCTAAAATACTTGCTTAGTAAAGCTACCCTCACAGGTAGACTAGCTAAATGGGTCATGCTTCTCAGTGAGTTCAATATTGAATATGTTGAAAGGAAATCCATTAAAGGCCAAGCAATAGAAGATCAGTTGGCGGAAGCACCTCTAGTTGATCATCAACCATTACACATTGATTTTCCAGATGAGTCCATATTACTTCTTACACATCGCTCATGGAATATGTTTTTTGATGGTTCATTTACCCAACAGGGGTCAGGTGCTAGGATCCTGTTCATTACACCTCAAAGATACTTATTACCAAAAGCATACAAAATTTTGTTTCCTTGTACAAACAACATTGCTGAGTACGAAGCTCTCACCAACGGTATGAAGATTGCCCTTCAGTGGCATGTGGATGAACTAAATGTTCTTGGAGATTCCCAATTGGTCATCAATCAGGTTAATGATATCTATCAGACAAGAGATGACAAGTTGATACCCTACAAACGGTTGGTTGATGATATTAAATAGTATTTTACTCACATCACATTTCAACAGGTTTTGAGGATAGATAATAAAGTAGCAGATGCCATGGCTACTCTTACCTCTATGCTGCAAATGCCTGAAAATGATTTTAGACATGAATTCCTAGTGGAGACGTTACGCTACCCAGCTTATGACTCCCCTGAATCCCAGATGATCTATTCTATTATAGGGCATGACTCATCCCACTACCATCACATCTTCTCCTACCTACGTGACCAGATCATTCCAGACACTTACTCCCGGAATGAGAAATGTCACCTAATCCATAGTGCTTCATGGTTCATCATCATCGCTAATGACTTGTATATATGTGGTCTAGACGGTACCCTCCTTAGGTTTTTATAACCTGATGAGTCCAAACAAGCATTAGTAGAGGTGCATGAAGGCATCTGTGGGTCACATTCTAACAGCCTGACATTAGCCCGCAAACTTATTAGAGCTGGTTACTGCTGGCCATACATGGAAAAAGAAGCAACGCAGTTTGCTAAGTCCTGCAAACAATGTCAATTACATGGAAACTTGATTCACGCTCCAGCCAAGGAGCTAATTCCATTCATTAATTTCTGGCCATTTCAATAATGGGCCTTTGATTTAGTAGGTCAGATCTACCCCTCATCCTCCAATGGACATAAGTTTATCATTACAGCTACAGATTATTTTACTAAGTGGGTGGAGGCAGTCCCTCTCACCATTGCCAGTGGAAAAATAGTAGCAATGTTTATTCTCAATTACATCATCTACAGGCATGGTGTACCCTCCGCAATTATCAGAGATAATGGGGGACAATTTAAAAATAAGGATTTGACAGAGCTCTGCTCTAAGTTCAAAATTACTCAACACTGGTCTTCCATCTATTATCCTCAAGGTAATGGACAAGCAGAAGCTTCCAACAAAACAATCCTTAAGATCCTGCATCGCACAGTACATAATTTCGGATGAGATTGGCACCTCCAGATCAATCTAGCTCTTTGGGAATACAGGACAAGTATAAGAACACCAACAGGGGCCACACCCTATGCATTGGTTTATGGAGCAGATGTTGTGCTACCTATTGAGGTTGAGATTCCTTCTTTGCGAGTCTCTCTAAAGGGCCTCATCACTGATGAAGATACTAGAATATCTCAGCTACAAGAGCTGGAATTACTTGATGAACATCGCCAAGTGGCACTCAATCACCTGAGAGCATACCAAAAGCGGATGTCTAAAAGCTATAACAAAAAGGTTAGACCAAGGGACTTCCAAGCGGGTGACCTCATTCTGAGAGAGAACTCTCAGAATCAGCAACATCAAGTCTAGAAAGGCAAGTTTGAACCTAATTGGCTTGGTCCATATATTGTTACTGTAGTGTTTGGGTCTGGTACCTATCAACTCTCTACTACTGAAGGAGAACAACTCAAAGAGCCCATCAATGCTCTTCATCTGAAGCAGTTCTATAGCTGAGACATCTTCAGTATGCTCATGTTTATACTAAAGTCCTGAAAAAATGATCATCTTAGTGAAAACCTAGCGATAGGCACTTTGATGTATCTCCAAAAACATCATATATTCCAAAAATACAAAAAAATTAAAAAAATTGAAAAATACAAAAAAAAAAAAAAAAAAAAAGAGAAAAAGAAAAAAAAAGTGCCAATGAAAACTTGGCAAATAGGCATCATGGTAGCAAAAAAAGAATTTCTTCCAAGAAGGTGAAAACCTAGTAAACAAGTGCCTCTTGTTCCAAAATGCTATATCTATCACAACCCCCCTTGGCTTTATGCATTTGCTTTCCCGCATTACTGCTTTCCTGCTTTCATTTGCTTTCAATTCCCATCAAGACACCAACTCACATAGATTGAAACTGGTCATACTCTCGGGGCAACCCTCCTGGTCTTGGGGGCATTGTCTTATTATCATTTGAGCATCTCTTTTGCATCAGTCACCAATGGTTCTCACTGCGTCTGCCTACTATCGCTACTCTATCCAGATTGTTCACATTTGTTACAGTTGGAGTTATACTCAAATGCTCTATCTATCGATACTCAGTCTTGACGATTCTATTCTTTAGCTTGTACATATCTTTTAGTCACTTTTGTGACACTCTCATTCCTTTGCGAACCCTCCTAACTTGTCATTGATTCAATGCTATACACTTGGGGGAAATCACATCTGGTTTGTCCTCACAACATACATCAAGTCAGTCATCATTACTTGGGGGCATAGGCCCCCCATTTGATCACATCTTTGGTTTACACCTGAGTCAATAATCTTGTCATTTCTCAAGGAAAACTCTCTACTGACACAAACTGGTGTTTTTCAACACCACCATAAATAGTGTTTTTTAACACTATCTTTGGACACATCTGTGTTTTTTTAGCACATATCGGATATCTCAAACGTAAACACCTATCGATAACAATCAAACACAATGCACTCACAAGCACAATGGTGTTTTTCAACACCTCATACATATATACACTCAAAATTTTTAAAATAGGCTGAGCTATGCTTGAATATTTCTTTGTATGCTATCTATTCTTATGGATTTCATTGACATTTTTTTTGTCTACTGCTTGTTGGCATAGTCCCGATGATCCGACAACATAACATAAATAGGGTGTATGTGATAAGAGTTCCCGCAATAAGGTGGAACAACCTCACATCCCTCGATCTTGTTTATTTGTACGCCATGGTGAGGTTGGTACTATCTCCTTACTTTTTATTTCTATTTTTGTTATTGTTTTTCTTGTTATTGATCTGTATGTTTACACATGACCACACTGATAGTTATCTTGACTTTGAATGCCTCGATACTAGTGTACTCTTGCAACATTAACTGGAAACAATGTTTAGGTCATCTTGGCTTTTGTGCCCTGGTGCTTACATTTGTTTCCTACATTTTATCCGATGATAAGTCATATTCATATCCTTA
>MU227578.1:5247638-5287366 GCA_018584345.1 Thuja plicata | reverse complement strand
CATCTTATCACTGCCTAAGACTTCTTCCCCTTCCTCCTGGCACTTCTAGAAACTCAGTCATAACTCTGCTCTTTCCTCTGTGACTAGAACCTCCTCTGATCAAATCTGGAACATGAGCACAGAGAAACCATGGCTGTCGAGCGTTCACAGTGCCAAATCTGCCGCCAGAATTTCAAATTCAAAATCCTGCAACCACGCGACAATGGCTAGTCTCTAAGTCGCGAAACTCAGTCATTAATCATGGTTATATCTCACGACCCATCGACACTGTGCTTTTCTTAACCCCTGGCCAACCTGAGTTACCTTTGGCGACATCCCGACTGTGTAAAATTGAATTCGCGAGGAGATAACCCACCATTCCTCTAGCGACCCAGCGCCTAACTGCTACCTTTTAACTGTCACGGTTTGTCGCTTGATCGCCAGATGCTCATGTTTCTTTTCTAGATAACACGACAACCCTTAGTCGCTGAGTCAGGTGATCCTGTGTCTTTACCTTTAACTTGAAGCACGTGCCCATTTTCCTTTCTAGCGACAATCTTACTGCCCCAAGGCGCTGAGTCAGGAGAACTTTCCCTTTAGGGCACTTGCATCACCAGACTTGGCAACCACCATCAGATCATCTATCCTTTGCATCGGACGGCTGTCTTTTAATCACCTTAGAATCTCATATGCCCTTAAAACATCAGGAGACTTCGCGACTGAAGGAGAACATACCTTAGTCTTGTTATTGCATGATCCTCTGCTTTTATCAAGCGATCAGGCGACAACCAATAGTCCTGTGACAGATGTCATCTTTTCTTTTGTCCATGTAACCCTTTCTAAACAACTGAGTCATCCCACCTTATCTAGCGACAACTCGACTGAGTAAAATTGACTAACATCAAACAGTTAGTCGCATGGTCATGACTGTTATCTCTTAACCATCATTTAATCACGAGACCATGCGACTGAAGAAAGAGCCTAACTGTTTGACTGAGTTGATCCAGCAATCACGCGACATGAAGTAGGCGCAAGGTCGGAAGACATTTCTTTGACTTGCTAAATCTTCACGCGATCACCTGACTGAGGTGGGTCCCATTATGTTAAAATCTCATAACATGAAATCAGGCGACAACCCGAATGAAAGGAAATCGTTAAGTCTCGAGTCACTGAGAGAATATTCCATTTCTTAATGAGACTACGCGACACAAGGCAAAAGCGAAGTCGGGAGATGATTTAGCATATTTGATTCTGGTAAAGCGATCAAGCGACCTGACTTACGGCACATGTCTTAAGTGACTTAAAAAGGTAACGATGAAATAGAACAAGCCAAGGCTTAGGGTTTATTACATCGTTTAACACTTGAGAACTTAGGGTTTTTTTTTTAGGGTTCTGAGGGTTTACAGGGGTTAGACATGAAACCTGAAAACAAGACAGAGGAAACAAGAAAGGGCAGACCAGGTCCATTGCACATAATGGAAAATTGGGCAACAGTAAGTTTTGAGGATGTGTGATAGACATGTCATCTTGCTCCAAAAAGGAAAGGAAATGAGGGGCAATGAGGTGCCCTACCATGTTCTGAAATTTGTGTTCCTCCAAGTTTATAGGGACCATGGTCTCAAATAAGGCCTTTTCCAAAATCTCCTTGTGATTAGGAGATAATTTTAACAACTCCAAAATTGATATTTGGGTGGGAGTCTTTTGTAATTGATCTACCAAACTATAAGGCTTTGTGGTAGGTGGTGTTTGTTTAGCCAGAATAGTTGGTGTCTTGGGACCAATAGTAATAGGAGTAACTCCTTGTAAGGTAACCTTTGAGGCTTGCCCCCTTGTGATGGCATTAGTGGATCCTTGAATAGGTTTGTCTTTAACCACAACAACATTGATGGTATTGTCATAAGTATGAGCAAAGTTGACATTATGACTACTTTTTACATTATTTGCATTGTTTCTTCCATTGTTGGAATTAGAAGATTCTCCCTTTTCGTGCTTATAAAAAGGAGTCTTAAAGGTTGTGTGATCTTCATTATTTTGAGGTCTATCCACCTTCATCACACTGTTGTCTATGAGATCTTGTACCACATGTTTGAGACATAAGCAATCATTGGTCTTATGTCCCCTATTTCGATGATAGTCACAATGGTTATTCTCATTCCACCAGTTTGGCTTGACATGTGGTTCATAGGGTTGAGCCTTTGGTAGATCAATAAGCTTATTTGCAATAAGTTTCCTTAATGCATTTTCCAATGGTTCACCCAAAGTAGTGAATGTCCTCTTGGGTGTAGGTGCAAAGAATGGCTTAGGCTTAGAAGCCCCTTGATTATTCCCAAAGTTGTTATTAGTGTTGTTATTGAAGGGTACTTTGGGTGCTTGATTCATGTTATTGGCTTGAGCTGAGTTTTGAGTAATATTGAAAGGGATATCTTTTAAAGTATTAGCTTCCACCACTCCATCTTTAACCACTCCTTTATTGTTGTTGTTATTCCTTGTCCAATATTGACTATTGTTGTTGTTGTTGTTGTTATTCCAATTTTGATTGGTGTTGGAGGTATTATTGTTGTTGTTATTTTTGTTATCTTTGTAGAGTTTGATTTCTCCACTTTTCACCAATACCTCTTTTGTTGTCACCCCATTCTCAATTAAGTCTTGGAATGATCTAGGGAATTGTAGCCTTAATCGATAATTCATTTCATGATTTAGGCTATTCACAAAGATATCCATCTTTTCCTTTTCAGGTACACTTCAAGGGTATCTAGCAAATACTTCCCTCCATCATTGTAGGAAAAGTAGGAACCCCTCTCCATATCTTTGTTTGGTATTGCATAGATTTAGCATTGTAACCTCATGTTTGATGTTATAAGAATAGTGGGTTACAAATTTAGAGGCTAACTCCTCAAAGGTCCTAATACTGGAGGGTAATTTTGAGAACCACTCCATTTCCATGCCTCCCAAACTTCTAGGGAATAACCTCATGAGGTAAGTTGTGTCATGAATGAACTCTAGACTTAGGGCACAAAATTCCCTTAAGTGATCCTGGGGATCAGACGTCCCTTCATATTTATCATGTTTCGAATAAATAGCATTTGTTGGAAATGGTATCATGACTAAGGACTTGTCAAAAGGAAAAGGACACAAGGCTTCAATAGACAAGGGTTTAGGAGCCCCACCTTGTTTCAATGTGTCCAATTGTAGTTGAAAAAGTTGGAATTGTTTGTTCATGATATCAATGGGGTTAGCCTCTGCTTCTTCTTTCTTGAGTTTGGCAAAATCATAATCGTGTGGAAGCTTGAGACCCGTTTGTGCTAGGTCTAGGAAGTACTTCTCTTTAACTTTTTACAGTACTTTGTCCACAAGTTTCATAAAGAAAGGGCTTTGCATAGCCTCAGTAACCTTTTCATCGGTTAGCTCTTCCTCATTTGGGTCCATATTGCCCCCATTGTTGGTGTTATTCATCCCTTGATTGTTAGGGTCTATGTTTTTCCCTCCGTTGATATTGGTGTTGGATCCTTTGTCATTAGGATCAACATTTCCTTGTTTGGTTAAGTCCTTGTTCACATGATTAATCTAATCAGTATCTATATGATCGAATGGAAAATACATCCTCGGTTCTGTTTCTTTGATGGTTTCATGTATAGGATTTGTGGAAAAGGGATCACCCGAGAAGGGACACTCTTGTCTCAGATAAGACCCGTTTGATTGTAGGGTAGATTTTATGTAATGGGATCAAGTGAAAACTAGCATTAACATATGTCAAAATGAGGATCTTAGGTTTTTAAACTTGTTCAATGACCAATTCGTGTATGAATTTGCAAAATGCTCAGAAATGGAAGATTCTGATCAAGAGAGGTATTCTCGGTGATAGAACGTCCAAAAGGGTATCCAATAATCAAATTTTCTTATTCTTAAACTTTTGGCAGATACCCACTATTTTCCTTTTAATATTTCCAAGCGGCTCTTACCTGTGTGTAGGTGGCCTTTAACTGATTATACACAGTTACTGGAAAATCTATACGCGGCGCTCTGTAGTTGGCAGGCGGTGTTTCTCTGTTGCTAGGCATTTTTGAAATATTGTTACGCGGCTCTTTCCACTTAACACACGGTTGTTTGATATTATCACGTAGCATTTTGTGTTTGATAAGTGGCCTAGCTTTGTTTGTAAGCGGCTCTTCAATGATTGTACGTAGCGCTTTGCTGATCAGAATTGATTTTATCAATTTTAATGATGTTTTTATGGTTTAAAATTTTAATGTCTATGATCAGATTTAACAAACAACATTCTTGCATGAAAATGAAATACAAACTCAACACACACATAATATTTGCATCATATTCCTAAAAACCACACCAAAAGTGTATGTTCTCAGATGTTTCAACAGATTTGTACAAGAATATCTTCCAAGCAGTCTACCTTAGCCTCAACAAATTTGGCTTTTAAACATGGCTCTACAAAGCTAGGTCTACTATTTTACCAGGTCTCAACCTATTCCGGTCTAAACCTTGACACGATCCTTTACCCATTTGAGGGATTCCCACACACACAAAAGTACAATTTTGCGCAATCCCGAAGGACTACTAGAGGAAGTGAGGATGGCTTGCACAAGTTTTAGTCACTTTCCGATTAAGGAAAAGTGCATTATTTATAGTGGGTTAGATGATATTGCGGTAAAAGAAAATATCTCCCACTTTGGGTCGTTCCCTCTCACCGTCCTCGTAAGGCAATTCTTGGGAGGCAGGCCCTTTAAAGCTCTATTTAGCTAGCATGTTCATAAAAGCGAGAATTGAACTTGGCCCAACAATTTTGGGAATTTGATTCGCTCAAAGAGTGAAGAGAATATCCCTATTGTCTTCCTTTTGTTCCAAACACTTTAAACAATTTTGTTCATTTTCAACCCCTTAACAAGGAGGTTCTTAGAATAGAAATGTGTGGTTCAATTTGCCTATCCTTGTCCTTCTACCAAATTGGCTTTGCATATTTGGCCTTTTGATTCACATCAAAAAGTGAAGAGCATATGCCTAATGCTCGTTCAATTTGGATGAAATAAATTATTTTCTACTTATGCTAGATTTAAAGAAAGCCACAATTTAATCAAATGCAAGCTTGATGAGAGAAATACCTAATTTTGAAGCTAGCGAAAGGGCTAGGCGCATTTTTGAGTATTTGGCTTGTTTTTTTACTCACCTAGTGGCGATCGTTCCCACTCCATCTCCTCCAACAAGTTAGTCAACACAAAGCACAGAAAAGTGAAGAAAACTTGGAAACTTTAAAAGACACAAAAACCTCCTAAAAGCTCTTTCAAATGAATGATTTATCGATTAAAGCTTTTAAAGAAAGGAAGGATGAAAAATTATTTAAAGAGTAGGAAATTTTCTCTTATATGCAAATAACACCTTAATATAATGATCATATAAATGCTCTTCCTCAAACAAACTCTCTAATAAATTTGCATTATGAATCTCTTTATCATTTTTGGTTTTAGCTCTTACCTCCTTGCTAGGCCTTGAGATTCGCTTCTCTGGTTTCTGCACCTTGGGGTGATTTTTCATCTGCAGAAAAAGAAAACACAGAGAATTATAAAATTGATAGAATTAACCAAAAATTTATTTAAAGAAAAAGTTACTATGCGGCATTTTACAGCTAAAGAGCGGCTACAAAATGTTAGTAAGCGTAACTTTAAACTTTAGATGTTGCTTTTAAATTTTAACACGCGGCTCTTAAAATAACACAGGTGGTAAAATAAACATAACAAGTGGCACATAAAGTATAAAAAGCGGTCAGAAACTGCTGGTAAGCAGCTGTTAATAGTTCATAGATGGTACACTTTATCTAGCAGGCGGCATGATTTATCTAGCAGGAAGTCCAATTTATCTCCCACGTGGTAGTATAAGGAAAGACGGAGATGAATCAAGATTTTCAGGTGACGTTTTGGTGTTCGTAGGCGACTCTTGGCATAGCATACGTGGCTCTTCTTCTATTTTCTGCAAGAAAAACACCAAGAATAAAGAAAACAGACCAAATATTATGATAAAAACATTAATACAGAGGCTTATAGCCCCACGATGGGCGCCATTATGTGTGTAAGAAAATACACCTTCATGAAATTAAGATTAGAGCAAATAATTATATGGAAAGATAAAACAAAGTTAATCTAAGAATTGAAGCTAAATCTATATCATCTCATGGTTCTCTATCCAAGCTTTGTTAAGAGAGCTCTCTGGCTTAATCTCTCTCAAGGACAATCCTAGAACGAGATATGTATGAAAATGAATGCTCAAATCTAGCTAGAATGCTCAAAATGCTAAAAAATGCTCCAAGATCATATGAGAAAATAACAAATGCTCCTAAACATGATATGCTATATGTAATGAAAATGCTAAAATTCTCTCAAAAAGCTCTCAAATTCTCCTCATATGCTCTCAATGTGCCTATAATAAGGATGCTTTTCCTCTTGAATTCTTGGATTCCAAACACAAAGGAAATTGCTTCTATTTATAGCATTTTCCCAAGGGTAGGGGGTAGAGTGAGTTGATCATGATCAAAGCTTGGTTAAGTCAAAATCTTTGAGGTGTTTGCAAATGGAGGGAAAGTTGGTTGGTTGTCTCAAAGAATATTAAAAATTATATAACTCCATCATTTAATTAAATTAGCCATGGAAGGGTGATTGAGTTGGATTTGATCCTTTTTGATTTGAACTATACAATTGAAAAATCAATTTCATAATTTGATTAATCCCTTTAGGCTTGGATTTAATTATTGATTTCATGATTAATTGATCTTTTAATTTGATTTGAATTTTGTTTCCTTTGATTTAATAAATGTCCATTTGATTTGCATTGAGATGAAATTTTGAAGCATTTGGCTGAGATTTATAATTTGACATGTTTGAGATACACCTAGTAAATTTTAGGTGTCTACAATTATGTTGTGTGGGATATGATGACACATGTTGCAGATGCAGGCATGTCAGCTGAGTATCGAGAGTGGTTCATGCGACATTGTTTTGTCAAATTCATAGATCCAGAAGAGCCTATTCCTGATGTGGATGAGATTTCAGATGATGATGGAGATGATGTTGATGATGGTAATGATGGAAGGAGACCTCGTAGACAGAGGGTTCAGAGGGCACCTAGGGTGCCTTGAGTATAGAGAGCTATAGGACCTCGGATGAGAGGTGGACATGTTAGAGGCCAAGGTGGTAGATTTAGGCAGCCTAGGTAGAGATTAGCATAGGCATAGGTACCTCAGGGTCAGGCTCCTTTGATAGTTGGTGCAGATTGGACCAGACAGAGACACAAACTTGTCCAGGTGGCCAGATTGGTTCCAGTGCATGGACAGATTCCATAGGTTGATCCATAGAGAAACATGACACCAGTGATACCTTAGGTTCCATTAGCACCACAGGCTCCTCCAGCATCACAAGAACCTTTAGTTCCTCCCATTATGGATGGTTTAGTGTAGGATTTTTGGGGTTTATAGGTAGGGATGACTACAGTGACTACTCGATTAGATTAGGTTTCTACTATGCTGCAATAATTTTTGACTACTCTAGCTCAGTTACCTACCAGAATGAGAACTAGTCAGGCACCTCCTAGTGCATAGGATAGAGCAGGTGATAGGGACCCTAATGGTATAGGGGGTTCAGAAACAGGTTTAGCCGGAGATGGATCAGGTGCCCCTGCTGGGTCATGAGACAGATTCGGGAGCCATGATACCATGATATGGCATTGATGATGTATCATATGTATTTTTGATCAAGACTTTGATGTATGGATCATTTTGTTGATGTACCTTTGATGTACTGATTTATGTTATAGACATTGATGATGGACATTTATCTATGATGATCTTTGATTCCTCCTTTGATGATGTTATGAGATTTATTTTTATGCATATCTATATGTTTCTATGATGCATTTAGTTCTATTATGCTATGGATGCAATGTCTTAGAGTAGAACATAGATAAATGGATGCAAATGATGTTAATGTAACTTTGTTCTATATGTTTTTCTGTTGTAACCATGATGTATGGATTTATGCAATGAAATGGATGCAATATTTAGTGCTATGATAAATGAATGCAACTATCTTTTTGATTTTTGGATGTATGCAATTTTAACTTATGTTATGCAATTCTAAATGATACAGATAAATGAATAATGAATAATGTTTATTTTCTTTTCTTTTCTCTTGATATGAATATATAATTAATAATGATTAATGATTATGAATGTAAAGGAAAATCTCATATTTGATGACTCGAAACCATTAAATTTGATGATTTGTTGTCAACTTTATCCCCCCCCCCCTTGTTCTTGGAAAATTGCTAGAAAGGAAAGCCATTTTAAAACTAACTTGGAGAATGCAATTAATATAACATGAAGATGCAATTAATTAACATGAAGATGCAATTAATTAACATGAAGATGTAATGCAACTAATTGTCCTTAAGGTTTGTGAAAGAAATGCAAACTGAGATATATTTTCATCATAGAGCGTTTGTGGAACTAGGAGTCAATACAATCCTTACTGGTGCCAATGCGACCATAAGAATATGAATATGACTTTCTCTCATGTGGTAATCCCTTCTACAAAACCAAGTACAACCCTCACTAGTTGAATGACCAACTATGGGAGTATGAATACCGGTTTTATCGGATTTAATGTTGCAAGTGGATGTTGGTAATAAGATATGGAAAATCTAAATAGCCAAGGTATCATTTTGTGTGAACAAACAAAGGTTAACCCTCCTTCCTATATGAATGTCCTCAATGGTTCTTTGATGACTATGTCCTTAGACTAATTCATCCAAGTTAAAGGGCCTTCCTCAAAACAGTCACTCATAAACTTAAGAAAACATCATGTCTCTATCATTGTCAATCTAGTCGAAACATCATCGATTAGCTAAAAAGAACATGACATGAAAAAGGTCAATGAAAAACTCATCAAAAATTTCCAAGTGTTAGTGAAATGTATCAAGATTTTCAAATAAGAATTCCAGACAGTCTGATCATTTAGGGTGTGTCAATTTTTAATCCTGATAAAATAAGTCAATGAAGGTCAAGGATCATGTTATGCAATCAAATTGGTTAGGGTTGAACAATGATATCCATCAAAGGTTCTAAAAATCTCTCTTCTGAATCTGAAAATCTGCTTATGATGTGTGACCAAGATGTTGCACTATTGAATCCGGTTGGTACCAAAAATTTATGATGCATGCCCCCAAGTGATAAATGCGACCAATGTGATACTTAGGGCAACTGAACCTAAAATGCGAAAAAAATGTAGCTCTGAGACTTTATTAGGATGATGCACAAATGATAGATGCAATGAGGATATGGACAAGTGAGATGATAAAACGCAATATGTACAAATGCAACTAGGAAAGACTTAAGGGACAAAAGGCGTTTGTTTCCAGATTTTCACCTCTTGGGGTTATTGCTCTTTTTATCTTTTTTTTGCTTTTTTTTTTTGCTACCAATGGTACCTATTGCTAGGTTTTCACCAAGGCACTTTTTTCTCTTTCTCAAATGTTTTTTGGCTTTTTGAACTTTCTGATTTTTTTGTATTTTCATCTTTTCTCATCTTTTGGTATTTTTGAATTTTTCCATGTTCAAAGGTGATTCTGACTCATCTGATACTCTCAGCTTATACTCTTTCCGCTGATACTCTTTCCTTGAAACAATGACAAAAGGACCAAGCCAATTTGCTTCCCACTTTCCTTTCTTTTCTCTATCAGCCTAATTTTTTGGATTTTCTCTCAATACTAGATATCCTACTTGAAAGGTTCTTGGTTTGATATGCTTGTTATAGTTCCTTGAAATTCGATTCTGATACACTTTCAAATGGTCATAGGCTTGAGTTTGATGTTCCTCCAACAATTCCAATTTTTTAAGGCGGGCAACTCTATAATCTTCATCTGTGATTAATCCATGCAATGAGACTCTTAGGGATGGTATTTGAAATTCTAAAGGTAGAACAACTTTGGCCCCATAAACCAATGAAAAAGGTGTAGCTCTTGTCGGGGTTTGAATACTAGTCCTATAAGCCCATAATTCTAGATTGATTTGAAGATGCCAATCCTTTCCTAATTTGCCAACGGATCTCTTAAGGATTTTAAGGATGTTCTTGTTGGTAGCTTCTTCTTGTCCATTACCTTGGGGATAGTAAATGGATGAAGAGTGATGTGTAATATGGAATGTGTGACAAAGTTCATCAACATCTTTGTTCTTAAACTATTTTCCACTATCTGTGATGATGGCATGAGGAATTCCATATTTGCAAATGATATGATTTAGGATAAACATGAAAATTTGCTTCCCTGTCGCAGTTGATAAAGGGACAACCTCAACCCATTTAGTGAAGTACTCTATTGTCATGATTATATACATGTGTCCATTTGAAGAAGGTGGATAAATCATGCCAATTAAATCAAAGCCGCATTGATAGAATGGCCATGGTGTGACAAAAGGGTGTAATTCTTATGTTGGTGCATGGATCAGGTCTCCATGGTATTGACGTTTTGCACAAATTTTGACATACTAACAAGTATCTCTTTCTAAGGTTTTCCAAAAGTAACCCATACGTAAGATTTTCTTAGCTAGGTTTAAACCACTCGAATGTGACCCAAAAATACCCTTGTGGACGTCTTTTAAAGATAATTTGTATTCATCTTCCTCTAGGCATCTAAGGAGCATTCTGTCAAGACCTTTACGATACAATGTGTCAGAAAGGATGGTATAATGGGCCACTTTTCTTATGAAATTTCACTTTTGAGCACGGGTTTGGTCTATAGGTATGGTTTGATCTATTAGGTAGGCATAGATGGGTCCATATCATGGTGAGTCATGTCCATTTAAAAGGGAAATAATCTGGGTATCAGGTAGGTCAAAGGTTGGTTTATCAATTTCTTCCACCAAGAACTCATACTTTTCATTTTGATTGGGCATTTGAAGTAAAGATGCCAAGGTAGCCATTGTATCCGCTGCTCTATTCTTGTCTCTTGGAATTTATTCAAAAGTGATCAAAGAAAAATACTTTTTCCAATCATCCACCAATTTCTTGTATGGCATCAGTTTCTCATCCTTAGTATTATATTCAGCCATCTTGATTCCTTTGACCAAAGCTTCATACTCTTCTATATTATTGGTGCAAGGAAATAATAAATTGTAAGATTTTTGGATTGTGTAAACTTGTGGTGTAATCAAAAGAATGACTGCTCCACTACCATTTTGGGTATAAGATCCATCAAAGTATAAAGTCCATGTCTTAGCTTCTACATTCACAATTTTAGAATCCAGGAATTCCACTTGCATAGGATGTATATATTCTTGAGGATATTCAGCCAATTGATCGGCTATAACTTGACCTTTGATTGCTTTCCTATCAATATATTCAATGTTGAATTCACTAAGTACCATGACCCATTTTTCAATCCTTCCAGTTAAAGTTGTTTTGCTAAGTAAGTATTTTAAGGGATCAATCTTAGCTATGAGTTTCACTTTATGCAATAACATATAATGTCTTAATTTTTGAGAGGCAAATACCACTGCTAGGCAAGCCCTTTCCATGAAGCTATAGTTTAACTCATATTTTATTAATGTTCTACTTAGGTAGTAGATAGCCCTTTCTTTTCCTTCATCATCCTCTTGTGCCAATAAGACTCCTAAAGATCTTTCAGTTGCTGAAATATAGAGAAACAAAGGTTTTCCTTGAATAGGTGACATCAAGATAGGTGGATTCATTAAGTATGTTTTCAACAATGTAAAGGCTTTATCACACTCCTCATCCCACGTGAAGATGGTGTCTTTATGTAGTAATCTGGTGAAAGAATGGCATTTTTTCGCCAATTGAGAAATGAACCTTCTAATAGATTGAATCCTTCCTTGAAGTGACCTCATTTGAATAATATTCTTTGGAATGTCCATCTCCATTATTTCTTGTACCTTCTCAGGATCTACTTCAATTCCTTTTGCTGAAACAATGTACCCTAGGAGTTTTCCAGATTGTACTCCAAAAGAACATTTCTTTGGATTAAGTCTTACTTTGAATTGTTCTAGCCTTGTAAAAATCTTGTCAAGTATGGATAAATGATCTTTTATTTTATGTGACTTATCTAGAATGTCATCCACATAATCTTCCATAAAGGTGTGCATCATGTCATGGAAAATGGTTGTCATTGCTCTTTGATAAGTGGCTCTAGGAATTTTTGAGACCGAAGGGCATTACATTCCAACAAAAAGTACCCCATGGACATGTAGAGGTTGTCTTCTCTTGATCCTCAGGTACAATGTGAATTTGATTATACCCACTAAATCCATCCATAAGTGAAAACATAAAATGACCCACAGTGAGATCCACAATAGCATCAATGCTAGGTAATGGAAAGTCATCTTTTGGACAAGAAAGGTTTAAAACTCTGAAATCTGTGCACACTCTTATGGTTTAATCATGTTTGGTAACCAGTACAATGTTGGAGATCCATTCAACATATGATATTACTCTTATAAATCCTTCCTTGAGAAATTTCTCCAATTTTGCTTTGACAAAAAGGGCTACATGTGGATGCATTTTTCTCAACTTCTGCTTGACGGGCTTAACCCCTGGTTTCACATTTAAGTGATTCATTATGAAACTTGGATCTAATTTAGGAATATCAGCATATGAACATGCAAAGTTGATTTGTTTTGCTTAAAAGAATGCAATGAATTCTTCTCTCTCCAAAGGACTCAAAGATGCTGCTAAGTGAATGAATTTAGGATCCTCTTCTATTCCAATGTTAACCTTTTCTGTGGGTTCAATAAGTATGGGTGATCTTTCATCTTCATGAGCTGGTAAGGTGTCCAACCTCTCTCCCTTAGGTGCCACATTTGGGTTTTCACCTTTAGAAACATCCTTTATTTTTACTTTTTTTTGGGTCTAGCACTGCCACATGGTGGTTTTCACCACTAGACCTTCTCATTTTTAAGTATATTTTATCTTCATTTTTTTGATTAAGAGGTTGAACACCTGCCCCTATCATCATTTATGGAGTAAATTTGTTGGTGGAAGAATTGGGTTCAACCGCATTGAGGTATAAGGCCATTGCATTGTCATTTGGGAAGTAGAGTAAGTCATTTGGCTTGGAAAGATCCCAATCAATAAGTTCAGGGTACATTAAGGACAAGGAATCATTGGATGGGTTTTCATTTGAAGTAGTTAAGGACATGACTTTTTTTGATGGTTCATACATTGTATCATCATGGTCTATGACATATGCTTCTTCAAGATGTTCCATGGAAGAAGGATCAAAATCCTCTTCATTAGAGTCCTCTAAGATTTCTATGGGAAAGAAATCATGTGGATTAAACACTAGGTTAGAATCTCCCACCCATGAAGGTACCCAAGGTTCACCTACCTATTGAGTGAAAAGAGGTGCTTTTTCTATATTGACTTGTTGAGATTCACTTGATGTTTGAGTTGAAATCGAACTTTGAGTTACATGTTCTTGATTCTCAACTTTAGGAGGAGTTGCATAAGTGTGAATGGTATCAACCTCTATGTCATGACAAGATTCTTCAGACAAGGAATCCCCCTCATAATCCCTAGAATCATCTTCACTTTTGGAACCTACCATATGGATATGTGCACGAAAATAATGCATGGGACATGAAATTTCTCCTTTATGTTGAGAACCTATGCCGGTTTTCTCTTCTTTTGCTCTCCAAACTGGTTCAATAGGCTCTAACAACCCTCTATGCCAAACTCCTAAGGGTCCTCTTCCCTTATACCCCATTTTTTTATGATATCAAATCCTTTTCCATATTGATCAGTTTGGATATTGATATGTTGCACCCTTTCATTGGAATTAGTTGAATTATCATCCTCTTTATAAAGCCATTGTAATACCTCATTATCTTCTTTGTCCATTTCTTGTTTGTCAGATTCCCTTACAAAATGAGAATTTTATTTATGAGGTTGATGATCTTTGGATGGCTTCCCATGTGTCCTTAAAGATGTAGGTAGATCAAATAGGGAAATGAAATATTCCCCTACCCCTTTTGAGTTAATTTTGCATTGTTTCTCATATTGATTCATTAGGTTATTCATATTTTCATAATGATCTTTCTTAGTTTGTTCTCTTTCCTCCTTAGTGGGTTTAGAAGTCTCCATTCTCAATGTTGAAGTCTGAACTGAATTATCCTTTTAATCTGAACCCTCATAACTCATCTTTTCTTTTCCCTTAGTCGATGTAGTTGATGTGGCATTTGATGTTGGGTTTGAACTTTCCTCTTTGGCTTCTTCCATGGTAATATTAGGGATAATTATTTCCCTATTATGAGGAATATACAATTCATGACTTGGATTTAAAGCATTACAATATTGGAAAGGGTTTGAATCTCCTCCAATCATGATCTCTTCTCCCATGTATGGAAATTTTATGCATTGGTGATATGTAGAAGGCACCGCTTGCATTTCATGTATCCATGGCCTTCCTAGTAAGATGTTGTAGGTCAATTTCATATCAAGCACCTAACGTATGGTATCCTTTTTTATAGGTCCCACTTGAATTGGTATAATGATCATACCCTTTGAAGATCTTTCCTCCTCATCATAAGCCTTAATAGTGATTTTCTTCTTTGGATCAATGGAAGACTCAGATAACCCTAATGACTTGATGAGGTTTAAAGTGGAAATATTAAGACCAGCTCCACCATCTATGAGAACTCTCTTGACCCTATGTATTTGGATTAATACCTCTATATGCAAGGGTAAGTTTTGAGGATGTGTGATAGACATGTCATCTTTCTCTTAAAAGGATAGACAATGAGGGGCTATGAGATGCCCTACCATGTTTTAAAATTTTTCTTCTTCCAAGTTTATAGGAACAATGGTTTCACACAAGGAATTTTCTAGGATCTCCTTGTGATTAGGAGATAATTTTAACAACTCCAAAATTGATATTTGTGCTGGAGTTTTTTGTAATTGATCCACCAAACTATATGGCTTTTTTTTGGGTGGTGTTTGTTTAGCCAAAATAATTGATGTTTTAGGGCCAATAGTAATAGGAGTACCCCCTTATAGGGTAACCTTTGATGCTTGCCCCCTTGTGATGGAATTAGTGGACCCTTGAATAGGTTGATCTTTAACCACAACAACATTGATGGTATTGTCATAAGTATGAGAAAAGTTAACATTATGACTGCCTCTTGCATTATTTGCACTATTTCCTCCATTGTTTGAATTGGAAGATTCTCCTTTTTCATGCTTATAGAAAGGAGTTTTAAAGGCTATGTGATCTTCATTAGTTTGAGGGCCGTCCACTTTTTTCACACCATTGTCTATGAGATCTTGTACCACATGTTTGAGATGCAAGCAATCATTGGTCTTATGTCCCCTATTTCGATGATAGTCACAATGGCTATTCTCATTCCACCAGTTTGGCTTGATGTGAGGTTCATATGGTTGAGCCTTTGGTAGATCAATAATTTTATTCACAATAAGTGTCCTTAATTCATTCTCCAATGGTTCGCCCAAATTAGTGAATGTCCTTTTGGGTGTAGGTGCAAAGAAAGGTTTAGGCTTGGGAGTCCCTTGATTATTCCCAAAGTTGTTATTAGTTTTGTTGTTGTTGAAGGGTACTTTGAGTGCCTGATTCACATTATTGGCTTGAGCTGAGTTTTGAGTGAGATTGAAAGGGGTATCCATTAAAGTGTTAGCCTCTACAACTCCATTGTTAACCACTCCTTTATTTTTGTTATTCTTCATCCAAAATCGGTTGTTGTTGTTGGAATTTTGATTTTGATTAGTGTTGGAGGTATTGTTGTTGTTGTTATTCTTGTTATCTTTGTAAATATTGATTTCTCCACTTTTTATCAATACCTCTTCTATTGTCACCCCATTCTCAATTAGGTCTTGGACTGATCTAGGACATTGTAGCCTTAATTGATAGTTCATTTCATGATTCAAGCTATTTACAAAATATCTATCTTTTCCTTTTCGAGTACACTCCGAGGGTATCTAGAAAATATCGCTCTCCATCATTGTAGGAAAAGTAGGAATCCTTCTCCTTCTCTTTGTTTGGTGTTGCATAAATTAAGCATTTTAACCTCATGTTTGATGTTATAGGAATAGTGAGCTACAAACTTGGAGGCCAATTCCTCAAAGGTTCGAATGCCAGAGGGTAACTTTGAAAACCACTCCATTGTCATATCTCCCAAACTTCTAGGGAATAACCTCATAAGGTAAGTTGTGTCATGCATGAACTCTAGACTTAGGGCACAAAATTCCCTTAAGTGATCTTGAGGATTAGATCTTCCTTCATATTTGTCATATTTAGGATAAATAACATTTGCTAGAAATGGTATCATGATTAAAGATTTATCAAATGGAAATGGACACAAAGCTTTGATAGAAAAGGGTTTAAGAGCCCCACTTTGTTTTATCACGTCCAATTGCATCCGGAAAAGTTGGAATTGTTTGTTCATGATGTCAATGGGATTAGCCTCAACTTCTTCTTGTTTGATTTTGGTGACATCATAATTGTGTGGAAGTTTGAGACCCATTTGTGCTAGGTCTAAGAATTACTTCTCCTTGTCTTTTTCCAACACTTTTTCTATAAGTTTCATGAAGAAAGGGCTTTCCATAGCTTCATTAACTTTTTCACCGGTTAACTCCTCATCATTAGGGTCAATGTTGCTCCCATTTTTGGTATTGTTCATCCCTTGATTGTTAGGGTCCATGTTTGTTCCTCCATTGGTATTGTTGTTGGATCCTTTGTTGTTAGGATCAAAATTTCCTTGATTGTTCATGTCCTTGTTTACATGGTTGATTTGATCGGGATCGATATGGCCAAATGGAAAAGACATCCTCGGTTCTATTTCCTTGATGGGTTCTTGTAAGGGCCTTGAAGGAAAAGGATCACCCGGAAAAGGACACTCTTGCCTTAGATAAGATCCATCTGGTTGTAGGGTAGTCTTGATATAATGGGATCAAATAAAAACTGGCATTAACATGAATCAAATGAAGATCTTAGGTTTTGAGCTCACTTAAATTATCAATTCGTGGATAAATTTGCAAAATGCCCAATAATGGTGGATCCCGATCCAATTAAGTATTCACAGGGGTAAAATTTCCAAAAGGGTATCCAAAAATGAAATTTTCTTTTTCTCAACCCCTTGGCATATACCCACTGTTTTCCCTTTTAAATTTCTAGGTAGCTCTTGCCTATGTGTAGGCGGCTTTTAATCAATAGTACGCGGTCACTGGAATCACTGTACGCGGCGCTCTGCAATTACCAAGCAGCATTTTCCTGTTGATAGGTGGTTTTGAAATGTTGATACGCGACACTTTCCAATGGATTGCATGGCTATTTAATGTTTTCAAGCAGCATTTTATGATTTTTAAGCGGCCCAACATTGTTTATCCGTGGTTCTGAAATGATGGTATGCGGCGCTTTTCTGATCAAAGTTGAGTTTATCAATTTTTTTTGTATATTCTGGATTTAAAAATTTAAGGGCTTTGATCAGATTTGTCAAAAAAATTCTTGCATGAAAAAAAAAGTACAAGCGCAACACACACATCAAAGTTGTACCATATCCCTAAAACCACACTAAAAGTGTACATTCTCGGATGTTTTTAGAAGTTTGCACAAGAATTTCTTCCATACAGTCTATCTTAGAGTCAAAAAATTTGTCTTTTATCAATGACTCTACAAAGGTAGGTCTGCTACTTTATCAAGGTCTCAAATTATTCCGGTCTAAATCTTGACAAGATCCTTTACCCCCTTGCGGGCTTCCCACATGCACAAAAGTATAATTTTGTGCAATCCCGAAGGACTACTAGAGGAAGTGAGGATGGCTTGCAAAATTTTTTAGTCACTTTTTGATTAAGGTAAAGTTCATTTATTTATAGTGGATTGGACAACATCGCGGTAAAAGAGAATATCTCCCACTTTGGGTCATTCCCTCTCATTGTCCTCGTAAGGAAATTCTCAGGAGGCAGGCCCTTTAAATCTCTATTTATCTAGCATGCATATGGAAAGCAAGAACCAAACTCAGTCCAAAAAGTTTGGGAATCTGATTCACTCAAAGAGTGAAGAGCATATCCCTATTGTTTTTCTTTGTTCCAAACACCTTAAACAAAATTATTCATTTTCAACCTCTTGACAAGGAGGTTCTTAAAAATGAGATGTGTGGTTCAATTAATCCTCCCCTTTTTTTACCACACAAACTTGACACTTTTGGCTTTTTGATCAACTTTGAAAAGTTGAGAGCATATACCTAATGTCTCATTTGAATGGAAAATATTAGGTTGTCCCTAATTATACTAGATTCAAAGAATTTTTCAACAAGTTAAGAAATACAAGCTTGATTAGATAAATACCTGGTTTTTGAAGCTAGCAAGGCTAGGCACATTTTTGAGTGTTTTGGCTTATTTTCACTCACCTAGTGGCAATAGTTCCCACTCCGGCTCCTCCAACAAGTTAGTCAACACAAAGAAGGACAAAGTGAATAAAACTAGGAAAAACTAAAATGACAAATTCCCTCCTAAAAGATCTTTTAATGAAAATCTTATTAAATCAAAGCTTTATGAAAATCAATTAAAGAGTGGGAATTTTTGTTTGTAAGCAAAAACACTCTAATGTAGTGATCATACAAGTGTTTCTCCTCAAATAAACTCTCTAATAGATTGGATGCATGTATTTGTTTGTCATTTTTAGTCGTGATTCTCACCTCTTTGCTAAGCCTTGTGACCCACTTCTATGGTTTCTACACCTTTGGGTGATCTTTCATCTGCGAGATAGAAAAACATAGAGAGTTAAAACTGTGAGCCAATCAATAAAAACCTGATTGAAAACAAAAACATTTACGTGGCATTTAACAGCTAAAAGGAAGCTTTTAAATTTTTCTAAGTGTAAATATAAACTTGCTAAGCGGATTTTAAATCCTAGTAAGCGGCTTTTAGCAAATCATAGGTGGCTAAACAAAATTAACAGGCGGCACAGAGAGTGTAAGAAGCGGCCAAAGTTTGTTGGAAAGCAGCTCTTGAAAAATAGCAGGCGACACACTTTATCTAGCCAGTGGCACACTTTATCTAGCACGCGGCTAAAGAATGAAAGACAGAGATGAAAGAAGCTCCGTAGGTGGCGTTTTATTGTTCACAGGCAGCTCTAAATATTGCATAGGCGTTCTCCTATTTTCTGCAAAATAATCACAAAGAACAAAGTAAAACACACAAAATATTATGATAAAATGTTAGAAATGAGGCTTAGAGCCCCACGGTGGGCACCGTTTGTGTGTGTATGATTACACCTTCATAAAATTAGGACTAATAACAACAACTCGGTGAAAAGAAAATATGATTTAATCTAAGAATTGAAGCTAAAAATATATATCATCTCATGGTTCTCTATCTAAGCTTTGTTAAGAGAGCTCTCAGTCTTAATCTCTCTCAAGGACAATCCTAGAACGAGAAATAAATGATGAACAATGCTCAAATATAGCTTAAAATGCTCAAAATGCTCCAAGATGTTTTAGAAAACAACAAATGCTCCTAAACATGATATATTAAATGCTATGCAAATGCTGAAATGTGATCAAAAGCTCTCAAATGCTCTCCAAATGCCTATAATAAAGATACTTTTGCTCTTGAAATTGTTGGATCCCAAACACAAAGGAAATGGCTTGTATTTATAGCATTTTCCCAAGGGTAGGGGGTAGAGTGAGTTGATCATGATCAAACTTTGGTTAAGTCAAAAGCTTTGAGGTGTTCTCAAATGGAGGGAAAGTTGGTTGGTTGTCTCAAAGAAATTAGGAATTAAATAACTCAATCATTTAATTAATTTAGCCATGGGAGGGTGAATGGGTTGGATTTGATCCTTTTGATTTGAACTATACAATTGACTGATTAAAATTAATTGCATAATTTGATTAATCCCTTTAGGCTTGAATTTAATTATTTGATTTTTTGATTATTTGATCTTTTAATTTGATTTGATTTATGTCCTCTTGATTTGATAAATGTCCATTTGATTTGATCCATTTTAAAGCATTGAGATGAGATTTTAAGGCATTTGGCTGAGATTTATAGTTTTAAATGCTTGAGATACACCTTGTCAATTTTAGGTGTCTACAAGAACTACATTATACCAAGTTATATTTTGCATCAGTTCTAGTATGCATAGTTAATATACCAAATCAACATGGTAAAAGATGGACTATGGTATTACTTGTTATAATTCTATGAAAAAAATTTCATTGGTTAATACATACTAAAAAGAATTGGTGTACATTCAAAATCTAAGCTATCTCTACTTACCGAGAATCGTCGATCAACACATTAAAGCTAAGTCGCTAGTGTAAACCGAGATCTGTCGGTAGTCATGAAAGTTGACATGTTGTCTTCACCAATACCAAAATCCATCACTGAAAGTAACAAGTTGACAGATACCTTGAAGCATCGCATGTTCACCAAAAGAGAAGCTAGTGTATCACATGATGACTCCATCTTCACACACCGAGAAGTGGTTGAGGACAAAGTCTATAAATAGACAACGAAAGGGTTTTATTTTTCACCAAGTGAATAGAGCAAAGAGACAGAGCGAAACCAGAGCACAAAGTGACCCGATTGCATAGTCAATCCAACTCGATTCATGACACTTCAAACAGATTCCTAACAACACAAAGGTTGAAGTAACAAAAATAACCAAGAACTCTATTTTTATTTATGGGTAAAATCCCTGATTCTGAAACAATGGCATCAACTTCAAGAATGTCCAAGATCAAGAATGATAAGAAGAATAAGGTCAATCTAATCAAGAATTCCACATGTGAAGAACCTCACTACAAGATATGTCCTGAGGTTGCTTCACAACCCAACAACGCTGGTGCATTCTACAGTATACTAGCTAGGGTTTTTCTCATTGAAGACATGCAAGCTTACATACACTACAAGATTGCATAAATTGGAGACCTGGAAGTTGAGAAAGCTTACAAAAAGCTTTGTAATGATGATAGAACCATAAAAGATGAGCATAAGAACATTGAGGTAAAAGGGCTCACAAATGCCCTATGGTTCCCAAAGGAGTTCAAAACCAAATGGATTCAATTAGTGCTGAGTAGACTGCATGACCGAAAGATGTGGCTATATGAGCCTAAACTATAACCAGGGATGCTATACATGTTGTTACCAGTTATCCCATAACTGAGAAACTGAAGGAATTAAAACACCCTCCTCGAGCTGACATTGAGAAGAACACAGGAGCTGCATGGGATAGAAGAGGACTAAAGGTTTCCACCATCAATGATGATGAACTAAAATTTGGAGCATGTGTCTTAGGATACAAGTTCTTTCACATTAGCAGGTTGAACAACATTGCATCTAGAGCAGTGGATATGTCACACAAAATTGTCAAGAAGGGATTGCAGTTAGACCTTTAAGAACTACTACTAAGACAACTAGATGAGAACATGAGGACAATCAGGTCTGCAAAGACCAATTCATGTAAGTTTAGATCACTTATAATGTGTATATTTTTTATATTTCCAATAATCATTCCCATCTATTGGTAATTTGAAATGGGACACCACACGACTAGTAACAATTCAAATAAATGAATTCATCAAGTCACTTGGAGAAAATTTTGAATTAGTAATGGATGGGTATTTCTATGGATTCAAAGAGAGAATGCAAAAGAGAATGAGGATACTAGAATAACTGGTAGAGAAATACAAGACTAACATTTGTTTCTTCGTGGACACCAATACTACCCTAATAAAACTAGTTGTACAAAGGACAGCATGGCTAGCTCCACTTGACTATGAAGTCAACATAGATTAAGCAACAAATGCTTTAAAAAAATTGATCAATGAACCATTGGAAAAATCACAACCTAAGTTTGGAACTTATGAAGAAGCCAAGGAAAGCATCAAAAAGGGCTTAGTTGTGAAAAAGATTGACAGAAAGAAAGATAAAATGGTTAATAATTTGAAGAAAATGCTATCGGTAAATGAGGAAGAAATTGAAAAGACTGAGGAAACTGAGGGTCAATCACCCATCGATGAAGTAGAAGAGGTGAGTGAATTAGATTCAACAAATTTTGATACACCCCTTCCCCCGAAGAAGGCAAGGATGACTATTGCATCTAGGACCAAGAGTCAGAAAACAAAGGATGTGAGTCCTTCACCGATAAAGAAAGGTCAAATGAGGACCTGTAAAAGAAAGCCTCCTACTTGGAAAAGGGGTCCAACAAAAAGAAGAAAGTTCATCTGAACTAAGGAGGACATAGAGGACACCAAAAAGGATGAATCTATAAAATTTATCAAAGACACACTACCTGAAACAATTGATGAGGTATGTGAATGAATCATTAATAGGGGTACAGTAAATGACCCTAAAATTAGAAAATTGCTAACTTTGGACACCGAGGACTAGAATAAGTTAGAAGAGGAAATAATTACAGTAATGATCAACTTCAAATATGTTCCAATATAGTTTGAAGACAAAATGCCTAAAGAACTTCTTAATAGATTGTTGGCTAGGTGGTCATATGCACTAAAAGAAGAGAAACAAATAAGGGAGGGAGCCCTAGTTTCAGTCATGCCACCAGAATCTAAGATGGAAGAGATTAAAGAGATGATGAAGAAACACTCCAAAAGGTTCTCACCAAATTTAAGATCCTACCAAGCACTACAAGGACATCTAATTGAGATAGACAAAAAGAGTGAGGCTGAATGGAGAAAGATACTTGATATACCTGAGAAGGATACAAACCCCGAGCCACAAATAGGTCTTACCAACAAAAAATAGAGTAAAGATGATCAGGCTAAACAAAGCCCCAAACATATTCTTATTATTGATGAGGATGTTAATGAATAATCATTGAACACACAAGCCAACAAGGATATGGACATTGCAGATGAGACATGGCCGGATAATACTCTCATTGATACTATCGGAGGAGATCCTGCAGAGGAGATATAGAAAGATGAAGATGTCACTGTTGTCCAAGGCCTAACTGACAAACAAGACACTACAACTAATGCTGAAAAATAAAATATACCAGGCCAAATGCCATTATTAATTAGGCAATCAATATAATCTCAGAGAAGGAGAAGACCCCCGAGCCCGATGCAAGAATACATGAGGAAGCAGGGGAAGGATAAAAGAAAGACACAACTGATGAGAAGAATATAATTAGAGGAGATCAAAATTTTACAAGTATTGATCACACACAAAAATATGGTGAGAACACCTAAAAGGATGCACTAATAAAAGATATAGATGAAGTGCAAAAAGACAAAGGTGAAGGAGAGAAGAAAAATGAAGATATTCCTAAAGATACCAAAGATGTTGTAGATACACCGAAGATTGATGAGGAGACGTCCACACACAAATGACAGGAAAACCTTGAGAAATAACAAAAAGGAACAACACCACCAAAGCCTTCAAGAAGCACATCAGACCAAGCACAGATGATGGATATGGTTATGCATACAGGTGCATCTCAAAAGAAAAAAAAGAAAACAAAGAAGAATAAGTTGGAGGTGACACTTGATGAGATCATAGATATACCAAAGTGTGATCCAACTACTTTAGATTTTGAATCACTCCAAGAATATGGAGAAATCTATCAGAGAAAAGCTTTACAGTAAAAGCTTAAGAAGGAATACCGAGACTCCTTAGTACTGGATACTACAAGGGATATCTTAAACTAGATAGTTCCCGACATTGATGTTGATCACAATGCACCTATCCTAGATCAACTTTTCATTCTCATCGATGCCATCACAACATAGAATGTGGATGCAGAAAAGGCAATTAAGGAAATAGCATAATAGAAGTTCCAATAAAAACTGATAGAAAAGATCAGCCAAGAAGTGGAAAAGAAAAAGGTAACACTTTTAGAACTAGAAGATGAAATAGATCCAATCATTACTAAAGTTGTTTCCTTAGTAAAAGAATTGTGCACTTTGGATAAATTCACTAAGGACAATAGTGAAAAGATAGCGAAGTTAGATTCAATTCTAAATTCTAGTGCACAAGGTCTAACCAAAGATGACAATGCATTTAAATTGCATTATGAAAAGATAATAGAGATCAAAAGGTTAAGGCAAGAACTATGGGAAGCAGAATCATAATTTAGAGAAGAGGTTACCGAGCTATAGGCTCAACTTTTACCAAACCTCACACATCTACAACATGTAATACCCACCTCTTCATTTGCTTTTATGTTTTGGTGCTGAACTCTTTTAGGCCTTTTCATGTATGTGTGGGTTATTTCAGTTGGTTTTGAGGATAATCATGTATTAATTTTTATTATGTCATTGATCCATTGTTTAGTTGTATTATATCATCTATTTGCATGTGATTTGTAGTTATTTCATGATGATTATGTATATGTTATGATGCCATTTTGATTATAGTTTTCTAACAATACTGACCCTATATATGTATGCACATGGATCATTTGTATGTTTTTCATTATTGCTTGATGTGTTTGGTATGGTATGGGATAGAGACGTAGTTACTTTCTTCGGCGAGATCCACACGATAAACTAGTCTCAACCATTATTTTCTATATTATATGTATGCATATGTTTATCTTTGTGATGATAGGTTTGCAGGTACTGGGCTACATCTTTCCTGAATTGGCAGGAGTGAGCATTCCCTATCACAATATCTCAATGGTAAGAGAGGGGAGATAGTAGTCAGACCCAAAACCTTACCCTAAGCCTATTGTCCTAAGATTGGACAAGTATTAGTTTGTCTACCTTACCCAGATTTGTCTAGTCGACGTGAATTCGTGGATGCTATCCTTGTGTGTGTTTGAGTTGATTTTGGGTGTTTTTAGTTGGGTGCTTTGATATTTGTGTGATTTATCATGTTTATTGTGAAATTTATTATTGTTGGAATTAATTATTAAATATAAGGTATTTAATTAATTGAAAATTAAGTAAATACCTATGTTTAATTGGGAAATTAATTATAGTGCAATTACTGAATATTGGGATTTAATTAAATATTTAAATTGAAATTTGAGTTATATTAGTTTTTATGATTATTAAATAATTAAATATTTAATTGCATTAATAAAAGTGTGCTTTAAATATTTAATATATTATTTAATTCATTACATATGCACGATAATTATTGAAATTGGAGTTTGAATTCAAAATGCAAGTTCGTTTAATGAGTCAAAGTTGAGTTGCACAATTAAAAGGGTTTTTTATTTAATAATAATGATTTTATTTCAAACTTGGAGGTTGAGTTAACTAAGTTAACTAGAGTGTCTATTTTGGGGGGATTTGCTTGAAAGGTGGAAGTTGATTCCCTTTAGGGGAGTTCTCTTCTCATTTGGTGATAATAGGTTTTTGGAGGGGAGAAATTTTGTGAGAGAATTTGTGTATTCTTTTTATTTTGTGTATTGTGTGTGATTGGAGGCTTGGAGGAATTGAGGAGATCCTTGCTTTGGAGGCTTCATGTTTTCGGATCTATAATCAGATTCGTATTCGGGGCTTTGGGATTCTTCATCTTCTCAAAGGGATTCTTCATTAATTTTTTGGGTGGATTTGAGGTAGGGTTTGAAAAACCCCTTTTGTGATTTCAATTTTGTAAATTTCTTTCTTCCTTGTGCTTGAATAATTGTATGTCATTATTTAGGTCTATTTGGTTGTTCTTGATTAAATGGGTATTTAGAAAAACCTTAGATCTAATTTTTTTAGGAAAAATGAATACTTGGTATAGTAGGGTTATGCTGCTAAAATTTTGAAAGAAAAAGCCTTTGGGAAGACCTAGAAATTGAAAGAATTAATCAGTTTATAGTAGGGACTATAGTAGCAAAATAAATATTTGGCTTAGAAAATTATTCATTTTAAAAATTAATTTGTTTCAAAAATTACTCTCTGGAAAAAGATATAGACAAAAAAATAAATTCACGAGTAAAAAAAAATGCATGGCCAGAAAAGACGAAATTAGAAAACAAAGAAAGGAAAACCCTTCAATAATTTCCATTTTCTGAAATTTTTTATTAAAAAAAAAAAACTTGCTTTTAGAAGAAATGAATTGTTTTAAAAAAACAATCTTCAGAAAACATTTAATTTAAAAGGGGAGGTGGGGAGCAGTGGTCTCCACCCACCATCCCCCGCAGGTTATTGGGCTCTGCGGCAGCCGACACTGCCATAAGGTAGGCCAGACTGCCTCGGCAGCCGGGCTGCCTGTGGCAGGCCCGGACTACCAGTGGAGTTTGTGCCCGCATGGTGTTAAGGAAGGGGGTGCGTGGGGTCCACCTCCCCCCAAGTTAATGTTATATTTTAAAAAAAAAAATATTTGTTTTAAAATTTGTTGACAACAAAAACACTTAAATTATGTTTTAATATTTATTGTTATATGATAGAATTTATATTATATGGTTATTAAAATTTACCTTTTTAAAAAAAAGTTTAAAGATATAAGTTATTTAATTTTAAGGTTTTAGGTTATTTAGTATTTAATTTATTTAAAATGTTTTTTTCATGTGATTTAAAATTAGATTATATAAATCAATTCTTGTTAAAGTAGTTTAAATTTTATTATATTTATTTTATTAGGTTATTTAATGACTTTTAAATATCTAATCTTACTGGTTTATTGAATAACTTAATAATTTCAATTATTTAGGGTTGATATATATAGGGGTTGAGCTATTTAATTTATTAGTAACCTTCTCTTAGTTTGGTCCTCCATCTCCATTATCGAAGAATATCTCTCCCACTTCACGAGTGCCTATTGAGAAGAAGTTAGGTCACCTAAACTTATATGTTGTTCCTGAGCTCAGTGTTGTGGCTTCTCCACCTCCTCCTCCTATTGAGTTTGCATCTTTTTATCATGATTCCTCTCCATCAGTTCATGTTATGGTTGCTCCCTGCATCGAGCCACCTACTCCTATTATTGAGGGCATATTCGAGGAAATTCATCTCCTCCTAGATGATAGATTTAGCGCATCTATTTGACCACATTCATTGGAGATTCAACTATAGGAGTATCATGCATTCTCCTTTGAGCATCAGTTGGGCCTTCCATTTTCTCCTCTCATTCAGGGGTTTCCTTGTTGTTTCATTCCTTGGTTTCTTCCACATTGGAGTTCCATTGTTTTGATCATTTCCATAGGGGTTCTACCTTTCTGGGGGGCCTTGGTGTCTCATCCATCTCTCATGGGGGGTTGGTTGTACTTATGTTCTTGAGAGAGTCTCTTGAGCCATTTATTTTCTGCATTTATCTATCTATTTTTGGAGAGGGTGTTTTCCCACTGGGTTTTCTCCTTTATCTCCGGTTTACAGAGATTTCCTTGTATTGGGTACCTGATCACGCCTTGTTGTTGGGAACCATTTCCTACTTTCATACCTGTACTAGGTTAGCTTACCCATTGCGCTTAGCTTAAGGGGGGGTGTTAGAGTAATATTTAGTTTTCTTATTAATTAAATCATGTTGATTTAATTAGTTAAGTTATTACTCTTTAGTGCTTAAGCTTTCTATTAGGTGTATTATAATTAATATTTATATTATTTATTAATGTGCAACCTAGCTTTTTTAGGTTTTAGGGTTTTGTTCACCTTTATAGCTTGAACTTTGTAATTCTTTTTTCATTAACTCAAATTATATTTTTTCTCTCACATTTTGAGTAACTTATGAGTTTTGCTTCTCTCTTGTTACAGGTTATTTGCATGTAGGTATTCTTGGCGTT
This sequence comes from Thuja plicata, assembly GCA_018584345.1. Classification (NCBI taxonomy): domain Eukaryota; kingdom Viridiplantae; phylum Streptophyta; class Pinopsida; order Cupressales; family Cupressaceae; genus Thuja; species Thuja plicata. The sequence goes on along the minus strand of MU227578.1, from coordinate 5,259,691 downwards.
CTGTGGATTTGTATCTCTCAAATCCTACACTATTGCATACCCTGTGACTTGTGCAGTGGATGTTGATTCTCATATGAATACCTTGGGTATCAGATGTATATGTGGTTTTATTATGTTAGATGTATATTTTTGGATTCAGTTGATGTATCCTTATGTCAGTTCTTTATAGTTGTTTTCGTAGATTAGTTTTGTTAAGTAATTCTACGTCAAGAAACCCTCGAGATTGTAGCCTTTGTTGAATTGTATTTATGTGTATGTCATGTAATTCATTGTATTGCTTCCACATTTTTATCATTATTGTATGTAAACATTTTAAAAAAATTATCTTGTTAACTTAGTGTCTTGTTTAGGTTTTTTCTCCTGGGTTCCCTGGCGGGGAATTACACAACACATAAGTTTGGAAAGATAGCTAATTGCCACCCCCGAGATGTCTATAGCAAACAATATCTATGAAATGCATGCCAGGATAACACTAGAGCAAATGGATCTTGAGAATATAAAGGAGAAATGGGAGAAGATGATGGAGGAATTGAAGACCTCTCACTCTCATATTTTTGATAAGTTATAGGTATACACCTTTGCCCTTACTATGAAAAAAGGGGGAAAATGATTTGTACAATAGGGGAGAATGATATGTAGAGAATGACATGTACAACACATATAGCACAAAGGTGAAAAGGAAGAAATAGTATAAAGGAAAGTGTACATACACATATACTATACTATATCGACATATGCATAGGGGGAGTCATGAAATGACTAAGTAATATACATGGTGTACATACTATAAACATTTTTAGTACTATGCACATATTAGTTTTTGACACTAATGTAAAAGGGGGAGATTAATGACATATATTTTCCCATTAGTATGCAAAGAGAAATCTTTTTTTAACCATTGGTTACACTACACTGAAAGATAGGTTTTAGTTCTTACCAAAAGTACTAAGTATAGAGAAACCTGATGACTCAATTTTATAGTGCAAACTGACAAGTGCAACTTGAATATGATACAGTGGAACTCAACATGAGTAAACTAATAGTGGAACCTAAGAAGAAAAATATAGTACAAAGTGAGAGAATAGATAAGAGAGGAACCTAACCGAGCAAGGGAACCCAACAGATAGACTTTCAGTTAAAACTGAGGATCAGTCACCGAAATTCAGTTATATCCTGAGAAATGTGGATCTGACGTCTAGGTCAGATAAAATAGTTATGTTTTATATTTAGAGTTTTGATCTGTTTTAAAACCATTTCTTGAGGGACAAGAAACATTATTGTAATTGTTTTAATCAGTCTAACTGATTAAAAACATGCAAACTAGGAGATCAAGGTAAAGTTGTAAACCTTTGATCATAGAGTTAAGTTTGTAATACTTGAAACTAAAAAGGTAAAATATATGTTATAAATAGATGTGTAATCATTCATTGTAAATAGATGAGAGGATAAAAGTAGCCAACAAGCACATCTATGGATTAGACTGAGAGTTTCAAGAAGCAAAATAGCAAAAGATGAATTTGGTTATCAAGAACCAAGAATCAAGGCTACTGAGCAACAAAGGTATTAATAAATTACATTAGGTGATACATTGTACAAGTAATCTTTAATGGATCTATAATAAACAATTATAGACTGCATACACTTAGGTCAATGAGTATTTTTGTCTACATTCTAACAAGTATAGCAAATAGAAGAAATCCTTTCAAGAAAGGTGGATTTAACAATCCTATTGTAAATATCTTAACCGAGTGCACACTAAATAGTGTTGCTAAAGCTATTAATAGAGTAGACCTTAACCAGTCTCCACATAATATTCCTAACATGGTAGAGCATTAAAAGTGATCAAATTGTAAGCCTTAACCGGCCCCTTCCAATCTACAGATAGTGAAGTTTTTGTGAGTGCCATCCCCACCACAGTTTTTACCTTCTAAGCATTATCGTATCTTGTGTTATGTATTATTGCTTTCATGAATTTTTCTATGAATGTCTACATACAATTAAGATTATGAATTGACATCACATGCATAAAGAAAGGACAACTGATATAATCAGTAAAGCAAAGATTTGATTACATAAGGTTAGAGGTTGATTAACTAAAAGTTATAGAGGTAACAATTCACCCCTTTCCTCTCATTACATACTTCCCATTATTTCCAACAATTTTATGCGTAATAGTCTTTGAATATCTGAATATATCTTCATACTGCTCTTCATAAGCCAAGAATCTGATTGTATCTCTGTCATCCTCAAAAACCTGCCAATTATGGATATTGTAAGGCACTGCTAGTCTGGTCTTGATTTCAACCTGCACAAGTTCATCAAAAGGGATACTACTCTGTATCACAACAAGGTTATCCATGAAATAAACAATAAAATTCTTATACCTATCAATCCATTCTATAGAGAAAGCATTAAATAATTATAGATTATCCCAAACTTGATTTCTATATACCTTTAATTTTGTATTCTTAGAAATAAAATTGTCTCTTACTTATGATACAATTAGCTCCAAATCACCATGAATAGATAATATCTTAATCCCATGTTTAATAGCAATGTTCAATCCTATCAAAAGGGCCTCATACTCAACTATATTTTTAGTCCATTTAAACTTCAAGTAGAAAGAATACTTAAAAGAATTACCTTGTGGTGAAACAAAAACCACACCAGCACCATTACCTTCCCTACTACAAGATCCATCAAAATATATGCACCAGATGTCTTTATAATTCTTCTTAGCACATAATTCAATTGGATTAGTATTTAAAATAGGTTTAGTAATGCTCACCTAGAAATTATCCATATCTGAGTGGCAAAAATTTATTGCCTTCGACAAGGTGTCCTCTTCAATTATATATGGAGATATTGGCTCCCTATTTATCCTTATCTCCCTGTCATCCACTAGAATAGTATCATAAGACAAAATCTAATTGAATATGACCACCTACTAAATTAGACCATTGTCTAGATAAAAGCATTCCATAGTTAGCAAGAACTTCTACAACTATAGTATTAGTTTTATATGATGCTTTAGGATAAGTAGAAAAATTAAATTCTACATTTTTCATGATACCAAAAATAGGTATAGACCTATTATCCTTGGAATAACATCTCCCATATGTTGTATCAACTTTCATTCCAAGCTCCTTCATCACTTCAGATGGCATGATATTAAATACTGCTCCCGAATCTATCATACAATTCTTAACAAGTTTATTGTTAATCATTAATGTGAGATAAAAAAGGATCAACTTGAGTTCCATTCTAAGCAACAATTGTTCTTAAATAAACAACTAGTGGTTCTTCATTTACTTGTTTCTTATTAGAGTTCTCTTTAAGAATTTCACCTACATCAAACAACACTTTCAAAGTCTCATCTTTGTATTCAGATATTTTCATCATTTCAAATAAAGGGATAGATTTTTTTACCTGAGATAAAGCATTTGATAAAAAATTATTACTATTGGGAACAAATTTACTAACTGTTACCTTTTTTTGGTTTTGTTAGTTTTGGGGCTTGATGATGATCTACCTACTGACAAATATTTTTGGTATTGTCTTTAGTCTTCAAAGTATATGCTTGGATAGCTTTCTAATTTGGTGTCTTAATAGATACCCCAATGGTTTTTCCTTTATCAACATTTATTATCCTATTCCTCAACCTATAGTTACTCCTTTCTTCTTCAATTGTTGTAATAGTGTATGCTTCCTTTTCTTCATCTGTTAGCTTTCTAATCACTGGAAACTCCTCTTGCTGCCTTTCACATTGGTATATTCTGTTGAGATCATCATGGAATGAATATTCCTAATTAGAATAGAAATAATCATATTCCCTCCACATAGGTTCAGTTGAGACATCATTTATTGTGGGTTGTTGGTCATCACTATGATATTCATCCTCTTATAATATCTAAGCCACCACACAATTATCAAGGGAATGTGGTAATGTTCAATATTCACACCAAGGATCACTTTCCACCAAATGGTTACTTCTTTTTAGTAGATCAGGTGTTTCTTTAGCATATTTTTTCCTTTCAGGTTTACCATCCTTGCAATTTGTATTATAGGGCATATCTTGCAGTCTAAATTTTTAATTTTTTAGGGAATGATGGCCTATCATTCCTTCCCTATTTCATCTTCAGATATTTCAACATGTTCATAATTTATTTAAGATCATCCTTTTAGGGGATTTTGGATTTTTTAACTTAGTGTCATCCATTTTATTTATTCTCCCAGTGTCTTTTATATCATTCTTAATAGTAGTGACAACTTTGAAAGCTTGTTGGAATGTTGCTGGTCTATGCACCAGGATCTGATCTCATAATGTATTTTACTAACAAAAGAACTTAAATATAAATAAATAAAGAAATAATCAACAAGTCTTATATCTCTTGGTATTATATTTAAGACTTGATTAAACCTTTTATTGAATTTTTCAATTGATTCATTAAAATTCTTTTTAATGCTAGTCAATTCATGAGATCCAAACGATGTATCATTATGGTCACCGAATTGATCAATGAATTGATTTACAAAGTCACACTAACTTGAGATAGATCCATCAGAAAATCTCCTATACCATTCAACAACATCTTCAAGTAATGTATGGACAGAAATATTCATGAAAATATCCTCATTGTTCTCCTCTAATTCTTCAATAATGTTTTTTAAATTTATGATATGTTGCTCAACAAATTCCACTCCATTCCCTAAAAATTTTGGGATGGCATTTCTTAATTCGTTTGATATAGGGTTTGAGTACCCATCTATCCCATTGAAATCTAGTTTCCTATATCTTTCTATCACCATAGGAGCTCTTCTTCCTTGGCCCATATTATGGAAATTCCCATTCTTCCCTCTAGGAACCTAGTGATTTATGCCCCAATGATTTTGATCATCCCTATATTGATCTCCCAAATTTTGTTTCCTTTTGTTACCTCAATTATGATTTTCTCCATTGTTTGGTTGTCTTCACCGAATACCCTTTTCATTTCCATCATTGTTTCTCTCACACCTTCCTCTGCTTTCCTGTTCAAATAATGGATTATCATGATTTTTATTAAAAACTTGATCTCCATTTTTTCTATGCGGAGGGTTATATTTTGGCACTCGATTCATTTTTTGTGTTATCTTTTCTATTATTCTTTCTTCAGTATCATTATCATCAGGTATCAAAATCAAATCACTTTTTTTATCTCTAACCTATTCAAGGCCTCACTAGGAAATCTTCTCAAATCTTTAGCAAAATTTGGATTCCTTCTACCATATTCAGTTAGTTTACTTAATATAGAATATATAACCTGATCCTCATCATCATATTCTTCTATCTCTCCTTCTTCCTCCTGCATTAGATTTTGATCTTCTGTGTCTTCAAAGCCAAAGGGATTACAATTATCTTCAAAATTATTTGGATCTTCTGATTGGTTTTCTTCATTGAAACAAGTGTTCTCCCTTTCACAAAACCTCTTGTGTCTAGTATACAACATATTATAAACTTGTTTTGTTCGTTTCCTTAGACTTCTACTCAGATCCAGTTCAAGATGATCTATATTTAAGGATCTCCTACCCCACATGTATACTAGAAAAAAATAAATCTTACCGACATGTTACTATATCAAATATGTAGAGTTTCCACCTTCTTTCCTAAAGGAAAATACTTACTAATTTCTAAGTCCCCTCTCCCAGTAGAACCTATCCTTACCACCAAAGATTATGAGATCTATTCTGTCAATGATTTCTTGGCAGAGTCAGAAAATTGTTTTATAACTTGTATGAGGAAAACCAAACAATCCAATCTTCAGCAAAGCACCAGAGCTTCTAGGTGCACTTTCAGTAATGTTCTTATGAACAATCCCCAGTAGAGTCGCCAATCTATTGGTTCCCAAAATTGCAGATTGGAAATCCAAAATATTTTGCCAATTCTCCTAGATTTCTTCAATCAGTCTTGGCCAATGAATGGGAATAGTCCAATTCCCCTACACTTTAGGCTTTGCTAAACCTAGGAAAGTAAACCCTCACCCCAAACACAAAGGTGTCTTTATGTAGCGAATTTAAACTTGTTTGATTTATCAAGGTGAAAAATATTCCTTGAGACTGATCAGAATAAGAAAATACACTTCTTACTTGTGCTTAAAAGTTGTGAACACTTATGAATTCTTTGTAAACATAATTAAAATGTATGATGGAATTCTCTTTAGATATGATATTAAAAACTTATAACTTCAAATATATGGGAATGAAAATACTTCAGTGCTCTAACAAATGCAAAAAAACTCTTTTGAAAGAATACAAAGGCTAGTTCCTTATCCAACTAATTGGGTAGATAGTAGTTAAAATTTACTTGAATTATCATGTACACTTTACACTTCAACTCCGAATTTCTTCCCTAGTGACATCAAGGATGAGTTGATTCTAATATTAATTTTAGTCTACTTGAATTTAATTCCTTGGCAAGAAACCAATTAGACAAGGAGTTGTATAGACAATAAATTCATATACAGACCTTGATATTCAAAAATTAATATTCAAAATATTTTAATTCTCCAACATATAACTATAAAGAGTAAAATCTATGTAATTGGAAGTCTAAAGGACCAATCTAGTAAAAGAGAATGAACTCACTTCTTCAATGTTGGACAGGAAACAAGTTTTCTTTGTATTAATTATAAGAGTGAATACAATTGGTTTTCACGTCATTTGAAGTCACTACACCAATATATAATCCATTAAAATTTCATAATATTAGTAAAATTTCTAAAAATCTATCTCTATATGTGCCTTGTGTCAGCTGTGTATCCCATTTAATAAAAAAATGATGGGACGCAAACAAGCTTCCAACCGATACGACCATTCCTAACTGACTAACTACAACTAATGAAACAAAAGATTACAATAAAACAAAACAAACTAAAACTAAGACAACTAATCTAGTATATTTGTTTCTTCATCGACATCCTTTTCTGGCATCTCATCCAGCTTCTTTTAATACTTAATTTTTTCCATTCCATAACTTAGGAAAATTTTCCTTGTGAAATAGAGGAAATCACTATCTCACTATTTCCCTTCACATGGCCCGTGAAATAGAAAAAAAACATTGTTTATCTATCCTTTTTTTTCTGTCCTCGTGAAACAATGAAATTTTGCAATTTTGCATATACCAGTCTGATGACTCATGAAGTAACGAAATTAATGTCCTCCCAATGTTTTCCATGCTGATTTTATGTTTTAGTAATTTGATCATGTCTCCACATTTGACTTCAAAATAATATTCACACTTAGAATGCCCAAATTAAAATGACTCAACTATTTGCACTCAAATTCTTAGTGACTTTCAAGAAGAGAGGCTAGAAGAGCAGCTACCTTGTATAGTCAAATAGGTCAGCCCTCAACATAGTTCACAAAGATCAGGCTTCAAGTAAGATATTCACCCCCCTATAGATATGGTGAACATGGAAAATGAGTTGGGACTAAAGAATATGAGTCTAAATCCTATGCTAGAATTGCTACAGAGGGAGCAGGATGAGACAGAAAGGCCTAGCTTTCAGTATGAAAATATGAAGGGCAGAGATGGTTCTCAGGGTATTCAAATCTCTCCAATTAAAAGTTTAGAAGGCTTATTTAATGAGGTAAGAGATGGTGGACATAATTTGGTTGATTGTTCCTCAAATTTTAGCTATTATAGTGATGATGGGGTGGAAGATGAGCTAAGGTTAGATGATATTCCCAATTTTTTGGAGAAATGTATTGTGGAACAAATGGCTTTAAAAATCCTTAAGCCAAATATAGTGGAAAAGAGAAGAGGAGCTAAGTTGAATAGGGAGAAGTTAGAATTAGAAGGTTGGGCAGTAGACTAGACAAAGTTGCTGAGATCAGGGAAAGGCTATGCCTTTTCCTAGAAGAAATGAGGCTCCTTTCATGGAATGTTAGGGGCTATAGTTCCCCTGAAAAAATATGTCTAATCAAGAGGGGTCTTGATCAGGCGACGACATATATAGTCATGCTTCAGAAAACAAAATTAAAGAAGGAAGATATTGACACCTTTAAAAAATGTTTCAATAGGTGGAAAGGAGTTTTTGTTGATGCAAGAGGAGCTTCTTGGGGATTAGGAATCTTATGGGATGATATTTTTGTGGATGTTGTTCTGATTAGTCAAGCAAGTAATTGAAAATGGGTTGAGGTCACGTCTAAAAAATTATTGTCTAACTTATATGTCTTTAATATCTACGGACCTAATAGCTCATTGGATAAAAAGGATCTATGGAAAGATATCTCTAGCCTTTTATGTGATAAAAAAGGAAAATTTATTCATTTTAGGGGGTGAATTCAATGCTATCCTTAGCCCCACAGAGAAATTGGGAGGGAAAGGATGGCATGGAAGAAGCCAAAAAGACTTTGCTGAATTTGTCTTAAATAATGGCCTCTTGGAGATTGATTTTAGATAGGGAGAGTTCACATGGACCAATAGAAGGAGTGCCATCTTGAACATAGCAAAGAATTTGGATAGGTTTTTTCAGGCTGGTAAATGGGAGGAGTGTAATTGGTTGTGCAACACTAATATTCTTCCAATCATAGGTTCAGTTCACTTACCTATTTGTTGCCACATTCAAGAGGATTCAACACCTAAAAGGTCTCCCTTCAAGTTTGAGGCTATGTGGTTTAGAGTGGAGGATTTTATGGATAGAGTTTCTAATTGGAATAAGTCAAAAATTTAATTTTTCACCACAAAAAAGGAAGTGCAGAGACAAATTAGTGATATTTTGCACATTTAGATTGGGAAATTTTCAAGTAAGTATTTGGGGGTGCCACTTTCTGTTGGTGCATCAAAACCAAAGTTATGGAAAAATCTTATGGATAACTGATTTAAGAAAATGGATGGTTGGAAGAGTAGATGGTTGACTTCTGCTGGTAGAATCTTATTACTGCAAGCTATGCCCATTTACTCCATGAGCTATTTCAAAATTCCCAGCAAAACTCTTGATTTGATTAATAGAAGAATGAGGAATTTTTTATGGAACGGGTTGGAGGAAGGTGAAAAATGGTCACTCTTGGCTCGGGATAAAGTATGTAGGAAAAAATCTAATGGTGGAGCAGAACTTAAGGATTGGAGGAAGATGAGCTTGGCTCTGGGAAAAAAGTGTTGGAAATGAGATGAGTAATTAAGAGGGGAGTGGTGAATCAGTTACTACAAAAAAAATCCAAGTCCCTTAGATGTATTAAAAAATATATCACTGTCACTCAGTCAATTAAGATATTCTATTATAACTCGGAGAACCAATCAATCTTATGATATTTAAAGTAATTATCCTTTTAGAGATTTTGTGCAGAAACATAAAGCATAAAGTAAATGAACACACATGACACCAATATTTAACATGGAAACCTAATATGGGAAAAACCACCAATTGCAACTAGTTACTATTTTCACTCTTTTGAAGTGAGCCATGTTACGAGCCAACCCTGTTAAAGGTTACAATAACACATTGTTAGGTGTGACCCTGTTAGAGGATTTAATCACCCTATAAGGAGTGGCCTTGTTAGAGGTCTTCAATAACTTAAATATAGAAATTTCACCTTGTGAGAAGATTTACAAAAGGCTTGGTGCAGAGGATAGGGTAGTGGGCTTCTTGACAAAATGGAGGGATTACACATATAAGGGAAATACAAGGTTCAAAGACACCCTTCTCAATTAACTCAAAAGGAGATTTCAACCCAACAACTTGACTCAAGGTTTCTAAAGCCACAAGGGACTAAATTCAACCAAATTCAAAAGGAAAGAACTTACTATGGAGTCAAATTCTATGGGCTATGCACAAAGGACTTGAATTCTGCCAAGAGGCCTAATTGTATTGCATTAGGACAACATCAACCTTCCAGAGCCCATAACTCCAAAAACTTCTAAATGACTTGGAAAAAAAATTAGGCTTTTTGATACCCTTTATCAAGTTTTACAACATATATAAACAAAGAGGTAGATTGTTTTGGACCATACCCTGCTGTTACAACTTTGGGACCCTAAAAATGCATAAAAAATGGGCACTTTTACAAAGGAACTATATCATAAACTTAACCAAAAGAATCTAAATCATGGAAATTGGTTAATTATGTCCTAAAACACTTAAATCTGAAAGGAATTAGTCTCAGACCTTTGGGAACACCAAAAGCCCCAAATTAGGCTTCCCAAACCCTCCAAAACTAGGGATTCTCCAATCTGGACTCTCCAAGAAAAATCTCAACCAACCAGAGGTTGATTCACCATCCTTTCAACATAAATATGTTCTTCCCAACATAAAATGTACCCCTCATGATGCCCAATATGCTGCTGCTATAGCATTCCAAGTATTTTCATGCTCTTTAACCCTGCAACAAATACCAAATTGAGATCTCCTACAATATCTGATGGACTTTATTGCATATTTAGTGTTATATATCTATGATACAAATGTGTGATTCATCCCCAAGTTATATTGATTACAAAGAGGGGATGAATCTCATTCCATGCCTCTAAAAAAATGCAAAACTATGCTTTATCAAAGCACAATATGAGACTTTCAATGCAAAATTAATTTAAATGGATTGAAAATGAATTTAAAGAGATTATAAAACACTCATTGATGTATATTTAATGAATTAGACTCATTACAACTTTCAAAAATTAAGAAATTTGCAAAAACTACCACTTTATTGCTTCAAACTTGTGAAATCCGTACAATCTCTGTACCAGGCCATACTATGTTATTCCATGCTCTTTCTAGATCATATAAAAATGCCTCCCAAATGATTTAACCAATTCCCATTGGTTATTTGGGATTACAAATGCATTTACATGCTTAATTCCATTTTCCCTCCTAAACTAAGTAACCGTTAAGATTCAAATATTTGAATTCTTAACTTACATAATTTCAAAAATTTAAGCATTCTAACTTATAAAACTTATTAAATATTATTCCTAGGGTCTATTTGAATCCCTTAGATACTTTCTAAATCCTAATTAGACCCTTTGGGCACTATTGACCCAATTTACAATATTTTTGAATTCCTAGCCCTCTACCTTGACAAATAGGACTTGACAATATTTTATTGCATTCCTTATTACAAATTGTCATTATTAATTCCAATACACCCAAATCCACATTTAGGGATGATTTTATTCCTTTGTCTTTGACTGGATCCATGGTGACCTTAGGTTACTTCATAGGTGCTCCTGCACCATATACCCCACCTTGGAAAAAGTTCTTGTCCCAAGAACTAAGGGACTTGGTATTTCTTTCACCCATCCCCCATGAAGGTGGTTTTCCTCTCTTCCCTAGATCAGGCCTCTGATCTGATAAGAACTCCCTTCTACTATCCTTCAAAGCTGCACTCAAAAGGTTAGAAACAAGGAAAGAAGATTGTTCATTTTGAAATCTGTCATCATGCTTGCCAATTTGCTGTTGTGGACAGTGAACTTGTCACTTCAAAAAATGTCCTTGAAACTCCTTTTTAGGATCAGATAAACCCCTCCTTGTGTCCTTCAATGGAACCCCTACAATATTCTTCATTTCTTTCTCCAAAGGACACCATCTTCATGCCCTATTTTCTGCTTCTCAGTCAATGCCTCATGACTATCCAAAAACTCATCATGCAAGACCAATAAAGTGGTCTTAGGTTGCTGCTCTATAGTCACCATCTTCTCATACTTTTAAATCTGCAAATCAAAATATATTTTTGCACCAAAGACAATGATGCTACCAACTTCTTCTACTTGAATTGGAAGAGGTTTAAGAGTGAATTTTCTTCCCTCCTTGTGCACTACATACTCATTCTTCAAACCATAATGAATGGTCTTTCTTAAAGCCTGCCATGGTCTCCCTAAGATGATGTGGCAACATGTCATGAGAAATATATCACATAGAACCCTATCAACATAACCTCCAATCACAATATTCTAATCATTACTGACCCAAGAGGCCCTATATGGTCTACCAATAGGAAATTTAGGTAATTTTAACTTATTTACCATCTCATAGGACACTAGATTGTCAAATGAACCAGAATCTATGATAACCTTGCATATT